>VYZM01015443.1:22549-78116 GCA_013398915.1 Dromas ardeola
TGAATACAATGTTACAAAACCCTGCAAGTCACCCGCTCTTCAGAGCTCAGACCTCACCTCTCCCCTGCGAATTTCCTCCACCCCCCTACCCAGCGTACCCAAACACTGCACTGAATGACCCAAGACAGTCCCAGACCAGACTCATTTCATCGTATAACCAAGCGGGACCGGGAACTGTCAGTAGTGAGAAATAAAGGCAAAACCCACTGAAACCGCTGCCCTACCCGCTGCCTTGCGGGGCCAGCCCCACCAGCCCTAAAGAGGACTACCTCTCACAACCACCAGCCACCCAGAAAACACCCACCCGCCAGCAGGACACCGTGGGCCCGCCGGGGCGGCGGGGGAGTCTCACAGGCGATGCCCCGGCTCCCGTCAGGGGGCTGAGGGAGGAAAAAGACGAGCGGGGGGCGGGCCGGGCCGGGTCACCGCCCGCCCCCGGCTCCCTCGGCGGGGCCAGCAGGTGCCTTCAGGGGGGCTGAGGAGGAGCCGCCACCGCAGCCCAACGGCTGTTAACGACAATTCCGTCCCCGCTTCCCCCCCGCAGCCCCGGGGCTGAGGCGGGGCCTAGGACGCGACACTCGACCCCGCCCGGCGCGGGGGGAGGGGGTTCGACGCTCGACTCGAGCAAGAAGGTGGCGAGGGGAAGGCCGAATGGAGGTGGGGGGAAGGAGCCGGAGCTTCCCGACGGAGGAAGAGCGGGGCGGGAGGCCAGAGACTGTCACTCACCGGCCACCGCCGCGGCGTTTCGCATCCGGCACCTGGGGCAGCTCCGCTCCCGGCAGCGCCTCCGCGTCCGGCGGGCGCAGGCACCTCCACACGCTGACCGAGGTGAATCGATGGAGCGCGGAGCAATCGAGCGGAAGCAGGGGGCGGGGGGGGAAAGGAAGCCACTCCCGCTCGGCGCCGTGCCCCCGAGCCCCGCCCCCTTACCGGCACCGCCCTCGCGCTGCAGCGCGCGCCTTCCCTCCATTTTGCCCCTGAGGGAGCGACGGTTGAGGCGCGGACGGCGGCGGGGGTTGGTGCCCCGGCGGAAGAGGAGCTAGGGGAGGATAAAATTGTAACATCCGCGGCGACAACAAAGGACAACGGCAATAATAAATAATGATAATAAAACCGGCCCCGAGCGCGGTGTCGGGGTTCCAGCGGGCAGCGTGGGGACCCCTTCCCCCGTGCTGTGGTGTGAGGGGAGGTCTCGGCAATGCAAATCTGCCCTCCTTTTCCAATGAAAAAGTAAAAATGTGGAAATGTTTCTTGCTGTCTCTCTGGGGCCGGGGGGGCGACGCCTTTGAACACTGGCTGTTTTTCCTTGTGAGAAGGGTCAGGAGATCTCCTTTCTCCTTTTTTTTTTTTTTTTTTTTTTTTTTGGTGGGGTAGTTTTTTTAAATTTTATTTGCAAAACNNNTTTTTTTTTTTTTTTTTTGGGTGTGAGTGTTTGTTCAAAATTCAGTTGCAAAAGCCAAGTTCAGACAAAATCTTAACGGCAAGGAGAGGAAAAGCAATGAGGGAGAAAACACAGAAGGAAGAATCCGTTGCTCAGTTTTGCCAAACCAGACCCAAACCAGGACATTAGTGGGAAAACAAATTGCCTTTCATAAAACCTCAAAGCACCATAAAAAGCATTTTGGCCAAGAAATTTTCCTCACTTTTTTCCAGAGGTTATAGCTGCCCAAGTTAAATTAGTAGGCTGTAATATCTAGTCACATGAATAAGCAGCGCTCTTCTGACTCTTTACTGAAGGCTCTGTAAAACATTGCACAACATTTCTCTGGGGAAAAATGAAAGCGGCCGGAATCTTATCTTTTCTCTAATTGTCTCCAAAGTCGTTACTAGCGACTCTGCAGTTTTCTGCTAATACCCTGTCCTGGGTTGAGCGACACAGGACTAATTTCTTTCCTAATGCTGGGGAAAACTCCGCTTTTGGAAGACTCTAGTGTCTGAATTTGTGAAAATATTTACTTGATAGCCAGCTCGGCTATGTGGGATTCAAGGTCTCGGTGTTTTCAAGCCTTGCCAGGTGCAGGGATGAGGAGGACCGAGGCCTGGGCATTTGACCCAGGCTGGCCAACAGGATTATTTCATACCATGAATGTCACATTCTCTATAAATTAGAAAGTTTGCTGTGTAGTTTCTCTCTCCCTCGATGGCGGCAGTCCAGAGAACTCCTTGCCCCAGTGCCAGACCCCTGAGCCCTTCCCTTCCTCCCAAAGCCGTAGCGCTCACAGTGTCTGATATTTACGGTCCACTGCTGGGGGTGCACAGCTTCCTGCTGATAGAATTGGCTGAGTATAATTCTTGTATATCTTGCATTAGTATCGGGATTAATACTGGTTCTTTAGTATTATTGTTAATTATTTAGTCTTATATTATTAAATCTATTTAAATTTCAACCCTTGTGTTTCCTTGCTTTCCCTGATTCCCGTTTCCGGGTGGGGAGGGGTCATCGGGTGATAGAATAATTGTCTAAACAACAATAAATTGTTATGGGTTTTTTCAAACCATAACATACCCAACGCAGAAAGAGAGCTCTTCAGTCCTCGGACAAAAGTAAAGTTGGCATCACATTTAAAACAAAAAAAAGTGTTACTATTTGCCACCCATTTCAAAATTACATTTTTCCTCCATGACAGCTTGTTTGCATTTTCTCATTAAACGCCTGTCACTGGATGTGCCAAATAAAACCCCTATTTGAAAGGTTTGGTTGATAAAGAAGGCCCCACCCAGCACACTACATCCCCGGGTCCCAGCCCTGCCTGATGCTCTCTGGGAGTGGGGACCTGTGTCCAAAAACCCCCTTGACTTTAGTGGGGGTCTGTAAAGGGAGCTGTCTCCCCAGAAGATTTTGTAATAAACAACCATGAAATTAAATTTAGCCCAAGTGACACACTTCAGTGCCAGCCTGAAGTTTCGTTGCACACTTGGCTGCATCTTCACCTGTGTTGTAAATGCAACTACCCTAAAAAGGGGAATCATTAAGAAGAGGGAGCCTGAACTTGAGAAGAGACAATCCCCCCCAGTGTTAGTTGACGTGAGAAAAAGCGGCGAGGCCTTTAGCCTCTGAAAATGTCACCTAGCCCCTCCATTTAGAGATTTTAACCTGCTGTTTCTAAACAGCTGCTCAGCAGTGTTTTTATCCAGACCTTGGTCCTGGGGAACCTGTCAGAACAGCACAACCAGCCTAAACTCTGCATCGACAGAAGCCTTATAAACACTGTATGTAGGTTCGTCACAGGCATGCACCATAGGCAAATCCTCCAACGGCCAAGAGCAGCATCCAGGACTCTTCTGATCTGCAGGGGCCCTGGAGAGTATTATCAATGAAGACCTTCCCGTGTGCTGCACTTTGTTGGATCTACTGTGGGTGGTTTTCCCAGCTGATGTGCAGTGACCATGTGGTAACCATCACCCGCCCCTTCCGTGACACCAGAACAAAGCTGATGGTGACTGACTGGAGATTTGACCCACTGTAGAAAAGAAACACTGCCCCACACATCTCTTTAAAACAAAAGGAGGAAAACTAGTGCTGTTATTATATATCATATATATAGCTTATAATGTATATACCATAATATATAGTATACATTTGCTGTCATATATAATGCTGCTAATATAAATATATTACTCCATGGAACTTCAGATGCCGTTAAAGAGATTAATCTATGCTGTTAAAACTGAGGAAAGAAATGACAAGTTGTAATATGATGACCTGGTAAATAGTAAGTATTCTACCTCATAGAGGTCACAAGAGTAATTGCTCATTCATGCCTTTTTCTAATCCATTTATGCAGATTTGACAGTGATCTGTAAACATTACATCTCTCTACAAAGCTGGGTAAACAGATTTGAAAGCCAAGTGAGATTATTATGATCGTCTTGTCTAACCTGAATATTGAAAGCTGTAGCATTTCCTCCAGCCATTCCCACACAAAGCTCTTTCTGTAGTTGTTTCTTAGAAAGGCGTCTTCATTTTATTTTAATGAGTTGGAGAAATGGTGAATCCATCACTGCACTTCTGAAGATTTCTCCATGGTTACCCTAACATGTACCATGATACCCTAACATGTAAAAAATAACTGATAGAAATATAAATGTTGTTTGAAAAGGTAAATTCATCTAGCTGCAGCATCTGTCCATTGCAAGCCTGCTTCTTGTTAACAGAAATATCTTCCTTTTGAAGACGTTTGTAAAATACAGTAGATTTACTCCTTCACCTTCTCTTGATAAACTGTATGGATTAAACTTTTGATTCTGCACTGTATAACTGCCTTTCCAGAACTCTTCTCTTTTCTGAATGCCTTTAAGCTTACAGCAATCACCTTACTTTTTTGACATGTGGACATCCCAACCAGACCTTTGCCTATTTCTGTTTGAATTTGTGAGGTGAATATTATAACCAGGGAAATCTAAGGAACAGAAAAGAGCCAAGAAGCATAAGGTTGAAAATGACCTTGAGAAATCACCCTTTCTTGTCCTTCCCCTTGCCTCAAGACAGGATCAACTACTCCTTTGTTATAACATAACTGTTTTTCCAATCTCGTTCTTAAAGATTTCCCAGTATGGTGCTTTTGCCATCTCCCCAGGCAATCTTTCCCAGTGTTTCCCTACCCTTATCACTAAAGGTCTTTTTTTCTAATGTATACTCTGAATATATCCCTTCCTGCAATTGCAGTCCATTAGTGAAAGGTCTGTCTTTGCTGGGCCTGGAGAACACTGTTTGCTTCCTCCCTGTAGCAGCCTTTTACATATTTAAAGGCTCTGTCGCCTGTGTGTTCTTTTCCTCACTAATCCAAATGTTCCCATTATTATCCTGACATTTAATGTTTTCTGGATTGGTAATCGAGCTTGATCTCTACTGCACTCTTCAGTCACCCAATGTCATTCCGGAAGTGCAGTGCCCCAAGCCAAGCGTGCTCCAGGTGAAAAACGTTTTAAAAAAGGAAAAACTGAAATTGAAATCCTACCCTGGGTTAGCAGAGCAAAATACTTGCTTTGCCTATTTTGCAGCCTGTCTTCCTGTTCCTACCCCCTCCTATGGCATTTGCCTTTTTACAACAGCATAGCAGCAGTGACTCGTGTTTAGCCTGTGATTCACTCTACATTTTTTCTATGCAACTAATCCTGTTTACTTTTCCCCTTCCTGTATCTGGGGAACGGATGACACTATGTCTAATAGACCACGTTTGCACCTATTGAATACTATCCTTTGTGTTTTTCTTTAAAAAAAATAAAAATCCCCAGTTTGACAAAATCCCTCTGAATTCTAATCCTGTTCTCTAACACACTTTTAGCTGCTCTTTTCATGTCGTCTCCACATGTAACAAGCCTAGTGTCTCTTCTGTTATTCAGATGTTTTATAAGTAGTATCAGATAAGAGGACAGGCCCTTGAGGAACCTCTTTCAATACATCTCTCCATTTTCATAGTGGCCTCATTTTGCTAACTCTTCCTCAGCCCCCTCGCTGACCCCATGGGATTTTCAATCTGGACCATATTGCCTTTGCTTATTCTTGAGAAACGTGCCCAAAAGCTTTACTAAAAAGAAGATACATGACTTTTTAATACTTCTCTCCTTTGTATAACACCTGTTACCTTATTGTAAAAGGAAATCAGATTGGTTTAACAGGATTTGTTCTTGTCAAATCCATGTTGGTTGTTACTTGTCTGTCTGTCTTCTAATGCTTACAGATGGTTTGCTTGACTTTCTCCACAAACTGAAGCTACCTGATCTATAACTCAGCAGCTCCTCCCTTTTTTTTCTGTGTGTACTTAACTGTAAGCCTGATTGATTGAAATTAAGAGGGCTGTTTCCATGCCCATGAGAGGTGCCTTCTGAACTGGAGATCAGTAACTTGCCACAGCTGTGGCAATAGAACCAGCAGCAGAGCCAAGAAGCCCAACCCATCCTGGCCTGCTCTAACAAATCTATAATCCTTGCACAACCTCTCTTCACCTCCTTGGTTCCACTTCCCTTTATTTTCCTGATCCATTGATGGAACATTCCTGCAGATGTTGGCATCTAGCAGCTGCCCTAGATTTTATGAAAAATTTATACAGATATTTCAATTTCCAAGCAGATTTCCCATGTTGTATTATGCACCCAAGACCACCTGCTTTCTGCTTCCTCCTAAATTGAAAATCACCTGGATCCGTGTTGTGAAACCAACATCCAGGAAGTGATCTATTTACATCTTATGCTTCTATTTCTTTTTTAAACAAATAGGTACCTAAATAAGTTCTTTGTCACTGTCAGCACTTTGACCATTATCTGGGAGCTTAAGCCAGAAAACTTCATTATGGAGTGAAACATATTTATCTTAGCTGAAAGGCGAGAGAGAAAGAAACAACTTACTGATCAGTGTTTTCCCCCAGATGATTTCTGGTATGCTTCAAGAGAAACAACATATAAATTAATGCACAAAACATTTTGAGTTTTCTTCCAGAACGAGTACAGTCACTTTTTCCACATCAAACAAAAAATATAGTCTTTTTCACTTTAAACCATTTCCAACAGTACACAAAATTCTCTCACTGTTTTACTTTCTTGGCTAACACCACCCTAATTTTTCCCTTTCAAGGCCTATCCAAGGAATCTGTGCACTACTGACCCAGAGGCATTGTTTCTCTAAACAGCACCAATGAAACAAATTATTAAATTACTTTGTGCAGCTAAAAATACTGAATGCTGTATACTACAGCTCTGTCAAGGGTGTCACTACTAAGTTGCATCAGTTTAAATACTTCTTGGAACCAACCTTCATCTGTGGTGTGTATTTTAAAATAATAGACGGGGAGGGAAAAGCTGAAACCTAAGCCAACTTAAAATTATGCCACATTTCTTCTCAAAGGAAAAAAACACAACACTTGAAAGACCATTTCACAGATTCTGTCCCTCAAATTCCAGGTGAAATTCTGTCCCTCTCTTTCACAAGACCAAACTCTGGCACAGCTGCTTTCATTTCTGTGCTTTCAGGAATAAGCAGGGAAAAGCTGTTCATTAGATATTTTTTCATAGACTTCTGACATCGTGTTGAGCGAGGGCAGGGATCAGATCTCCTGTTCTGAATTGAACTGTGCCCATGGGACAGTTCATCGCTGCCCACACGCCCCAGCTCCCCTCCACTGGAAGCGAGCGTACCTCTGCTCTGGTAGCAGTCAGCAATTCCCAATGCATCCCAGTGAAAATCAGCCTGAGTAGCAAAGAACGATTATTTAATTATCAATCAATCAATCAGGCTCATTTTGATGGAACCAAGTTGCTGGCTCTGCTGACACGTTTGTAGAGAGAAGATGTGACAAGCAGCCCAAGGTCGACTGGGTTTTGCCACTACCAGTGTTTGCTTGCCAGAGTGACTATCTGCTTGCAATTTCATGTGTATGCGCAATTTCTTGCAGGAAGATGGCTTTATTTTGCCTGCATTTCGGGGCCAGATCCATTTTGCCATTACAACTGCTCAATATGTGGTACAATGGGGACTGGTTTTTGACAGTTGATACATAACAATAAATAATCAGGTCTGATCACCCAGTAAGTGTATCGCGTACACACATACTTGCAAACCCACATTTACTTTAAAGGAAATGTTACAGGGTTTTTGTGTTTAATATTACAAATAAAGATTCCATCTATTTCTAAACCCCTTCTTGATTGTATTTTGTTTTCTTCCTAAGTTTCCCTGTCTGCCTCTCCCTTCTTCTTTCCTCTCTTCTTCCTCCCATCCTCCTATGGTGAAAAAGGGAGGGAAAATTACAAAATAGAGCTGGGGAAAAGGGAAAAAGAACGGCAAAAAATGATCAGTTAAACTATGCAATCTGGGCCAAGTATAATTGTTCTTTCAAAAATTAACTTTTTAGACAGTTTATGTTCAAATTAGTATCACAATTGTATGCTATTAGCAAGAGGTTGTATTTTACATCAATTAGATATAATTATGAAGTTCCTTTTAGAGACTAAAATTATTTTAATATATCAGACAAGCAATGAACATTAAAACGTGGATTTTGACCTATGCCCTAAATGTACGATCAAAGGTACTAGATCAGACAGCTTAATCTGAAACCCATTAAATACAGGGCAATATTTGATTTTAATGAACTGCGGTTCTAGTCTTTAGTGTTTCTTACTGACATTTATTCTTAGACGCAGAAGTACATTTCCATGAGAGAGGTGTTTGGCCTTGACTTCGGATCTACAGCAATTTCCACAGAAGTTTCTGAAAAGAATGTTGGTCAGTGTTTTAAAACACAGGGGCCTAAATTTAGACTGTTAAATCTGTATTTAGCCCTGCAACGTGCTGAGCACCCTGGCTGTGATCCAAGAAAGCACTTACGCGTTCCCATTAACTTTAAAACACATTCAGGTCTATTATTCACTTTACCAAAAGAACTGAACTCAAATACTTAAAATTAAGCATGTGCATTAAGTAGCCTGTTGGACTCAGCTTTATACAACCCCCAGTCCCGTTCTGCCCACAGCTAAGACACTGACTCACTTTATTTGTGTGGCTTGCCCTATTGTGGTAGCAGGACTGGTCATAGCAGTAAAATTACTCAAGCACATTACAGATTTCAGGGCTGTTTGTTCTAAGGGGCCACATTGCTGTCAGACACGCTTTCAGAACCTACTTTGAGACACACGTCTTGGAAGAGACATTATGGTCAATACCTGAATACGGTTATAATGAATATTCTGTCCCGGTTCTACTTGTTGTTTATTATTATTATTTATTGTGCTTTGCACATCCAAGTCCAACTTGTGGGCAATATTCCCCCGCTTCTGAAGGCCTGATAAAAGTCCCACACCAGTGGTTAAGGGTCGTTTCCCGTATCCGGGAGGGACAGGGCAATAAGTAGGAGACACTGTAGCGAAGAGCATTCCAGTGAGGCATTAGGAAAAACTGCAACACTGGGGACAAGGAAATACTGGTATAGGTTGTTTAGGAAATGGCCTGAACCTCCTTCACTGGAAGCCTTTAAGAACTGTCTAGATAAAGCACCTACAGGAACGACGCTATTCCTGGTGCTATAGTCAGTCCTTCCTTAAGAGGCAGGATGTACTAGGCAAGTTCATAAGGTGCCTTATAGCCCTCTGCAAGTATTACTACCAGGATCAGGCTTGTATTTGGCTCTTGCTACATACTGGCTAGCCTTCTATGCTGATACCCTTGCGTTTGCCCACTTAGGATATGTGTCATGATGCAGTTATGAGCAAGCGGCAGGATTAGACAATTTCTTGGCTTGTGCAAGTATTTCTAGCAACAGAAAAAAAGATGGCATGCGAAAACTGGCTAGAATGATTTCCATTTCCCTTTTCCATTTCCCAAAGCTATCAGCTGCAGTTAAAGACAACACCAGTCATGATCTAACAGAAATCCTGGTGTTTTCTTTAAAGGACTATTTGCAGAAGAGAATACAAAATCAAAATTCGAGCAGTTAGTACATTGACTGTCATTTGCAAACGTGATAGTCGCTAGTTATTGTTCAGGATTGTAAGAGATCCAACCTGCAGCTGAAGTATCTGCTCTCTCCTCCGGAGCATAACCACCGAAACTCAATGCCCCTGGGTGCTGTCTTCAGCGGCGGTAAAGGAACAAGCCTGGAGGAAGGATCTTCTAAAGCAGATTATGCTCTGGTGATTATAGAACAAGAATTTCCTCTGTGGGCAGCAAACCCACTTTTAAAAGCACCCGTTGTGCCCGCCGCAAAGTCCCTCCCACCCCGTGCCATGCCTCAGTTGTGCCAAATGCCGAGCTGATGGTGTGGCTGCACCCTCGACAAAGGGCAGAAACCCTCAGTGGGGAGAGATGGTGCTGGGGGAGCACCATCTTCTTCCATTTTAATCCATTTTTCCTAATTGATTACTGCTCACATTTACAAGGCAAAATGAACCAACCATAAATACAAAGGGAAGCGTTCATTTAATCACTTGTGTTACACTTCAGGAAATTTTTAACATCCAGCTGAAACAGAATTCACTGTTAATTGTAACGAGGCACATGCAAGATACACTTTGTTCGATTGCTACACTACCCTTAGCTTAGGGCACTTTTTAACTGCCAAAATCAACCGTCTCTCTGGGAACGTGTAGTGAGGGAGTTTGGAAAAAGGATTTGGAACAGGCTGGAGAGACCCACTCCAAATCTCAGCTTCCCCAGTAGGGAGATCTAGACTTTTCAAAGAAGGAAATGGAAATGGGGGAATGCTGATGTTTTGGTTTGAAACTGTCTTTGTTAAAAAAAATAAAAATAAAACCCCACAAGAAACCAAAGAAAAAAAAAAACCTTTTAATTTTGTTACATTACTTATTTACAAAAAAATGTTTGGTGCTTGAATAAAAAGTCTCCAAATTTCAGAGTTATAGGTAAAACCCCAAAATAGCATCCTGAAAACTCAGAAATAGGAGCAGACATTTTCTTTTTTAAGATTTCTTTTTCTTTTGGCCACCAGTTTTGTTTCTATCCTGAAACATCTATAAATTCAAGTAGTTGGGTAATCCTTAAGGTGTGTGCCTGTAGGTAAAAACAGACTCCATCCTCAGTTCACTCTTCCTTCAAATAATTTCTGAGATACAAATCAGCACCTTAATGGCATATTTGTTTTAAACATTTCCTTATGCCTGCATTCTGGGGAACAAAACATGATTACTGAAAGACTTCAATAGTTGCACTTAGTGTATTAGGAAAAAAAACCCAGGATATTATTTGTTGATGTTGACTTGGTTGCACCAACCTTTAATTTTTGCACACACAAAAAAATTGCCATAAAACAAAATAATTACTCAAGAAGAGAAAAAAAAAATATGTAGGTTTGAAATTTTGGGGGCGATTGGGGAAAATATTTGATCAAAACTTGAAATCTAATGCAAACACTCATACCCAAGCACATGCACCTCCAAGCACAGAGGTAACAGTGACACACTAACCCCTGGCTGCTCTGGAATTACTTTCCTGCAGAAATCCAGGGAGGCAAAGTACGGCGCTAGTGCCAATGGCACATCTAGACATAGCTGGAATTTTCCTAGAGATTGCAGGGGGGCTGCTTCTCTCTTCCCTCCACACACATTTTGTAGCTATTGAACTCTGCAAGACTTGCAAAGAATACACGTTATATTATCTTTTCATTTCCACGGCATCTGTACATTTAAACTTTCATGCCTCATTGTGTCTGCATGTGATCATCTTGTACGTGTATTTAAATTGCTGCTCTTGCCTCTGATCTTGAGAGACAAAAGCAACACTGAATTCTTTTTCCGTTATATATTTTTACAAAAGAACTACTGTAAAAATTAATCAAAGGTATGCTGGTTTTTATTGTTATTTTTTTAATTTTGGGGGGTATTTTCCTCATATTGCAGCGGTTTTGAAATTGAAACGTTGCACTGCTGAGAAAGTGCCATGAAAATATAACCCACTACATTCCAGGAAAATAAATAAGCAAGGCCACCCAAATTTTCAATTAGTGCTAGTGCAGTATGCAGGAAATGGCTGGAGAACCGTCAAAGGCAGCCTTAGGCTGGGTCGTGGATACGGAACAGTGACAGGAAGGTTTGAAGCAGGAATACAGGCTCAGTGTGAAGATGGCTCTTCTCCAAGGAAAACTGCATGCTAATAGGTTAATACTGATTTCCTGAAACATACAGCCTGGGTATTACATGCTGGAATTTACATTCTGACAAAGGCAATTGCTGAGCCTCAAGACTTTGCTTTTTTGGTGATGAAATAACACTAGAAAGTTCAAGCTGCATTATATATTTCATGTTTTAAGCTTATTAAACATTCAAAGTACAAACCGTGCACATATTTTTAAGCCACCTGAAATAGCAACAGCCTCGCTAGTTTGGGAAACTAGTATGAGAAACATTACATTTCAATAGGTCAGGCTTGTCTGGAGTAACACTATCCACAGATACTGACCAAGGTGAAGTGATGCCACTTTCAGAGTAAATCTGCCCTGGATCCAGAAATATTGCCCAATCAAGTAGAGGCGAACAGCACCAGGACTGAAACCCTTGTCTTTTAGCACAGCCTTTACAGACAAAGTGGTATTTGGAAGGTATCTGAGGACTGAGTTGGACAAAGCACTTCAGAAAATGCAAAACTGAAAAGCACAAAAGACGACACGACCTCTCTTTCTGCAAGTCAGAGGAAGGGCTCCCGTTGACGACAGAAGGAGCTGTGCCAGACCTTCATCCTGAACGAAATGAAAAAGGAAAGAAACTTAAAGAGAAAGACCAATCCAGCTAAAGAATCCAGCCAACCTTTCTCTACAAACTTCCTCCGATTTTATTCTACCCGACTGATTTTGCGACTGTCAGCTGAGGGTGGCACTGCAGCATCACAGGAGACCCTCATCCCGCCAGCCAGACCCGTGTACTGCCTCGGCTGTCTTTACAGAGGGTGGCTGGCAGAGGAGCACACAAAACAAGTGCAGCCGCGAATGGAAGTGGGGAAGAGATGGTGGGTCTTCTACCAGCCTCTGCGGGGCCAAGATTTCTCTGTGTACCCATCTTAATATGAGCAGGCAGTGTTAATAATGGTTTTACCACACCGTTAGTGTGGGCATGATCCCATGTCACAGCAAGCAGCCAGTGGTGCCTAGCTGTGCTGCCCTCACCCCCAGGCACCCATTTAAATCACAGCTGTGCCTCTACCTGATTGATCATATTTATTTACGAGGTCCACACCATTTTCATTGTCTTTCCCTGTTCAGAGAACTGGAAGCCATCCTGAAAGTCTTTTTAACAGTCCTAATTGCCCTAAAGTTACTGGGATTTCTGCCCAGATAGAGCCTGGAAGAGCTGGGCCACAAAAAGAGACCCTAATTATTTGCATTAGGAGGCAGAAACAATATCCTTGCAGTTCCAGCCCCTCCCTAGGAAAAATTCTGTGGGATTGAATGTGCTGAAAATGACTTGGGGTCCATCAAGGAATGCACTTTCCACCTCTTCTCGGGGAAGCTGTCTTAAATAAGCTGTGTAAAAATTTTAATCAGCACAGAATATTTTAAGTTCCAAGTCCCGTACCTACCCTGGAACCTGTTAGCTTAAAGTCAGTAGTTGTGTCACTTGCCTATGAAAGAGTAACTAACAGAGCAAGGAAGGAAGTGGAGGGAATTTGGGGAGTTTTAATTTGTTTTCGCACATAATGGTAAATTTTTTGGTCATATGTGATAATTATTTAATCAAATGGAATTTGCCCGGTGGTATTTCACATGGTACCACTGCCAATCACTGCAAAGCAAACAAACCCTTCAGGTGGTGAAGGGAGAGTTTACTCATCTGTCTTCTGGTGAGCTGCATGCTGTGAATGCCGAATGGCACATCTAATATTGCTGAAGTGATCCATGGGCAGCTAAGTGGAATAGACACCAATTCAGGGCAGCATTTATGTGTTTTGGGGAGCCTGGACAACTTTTACAGAACTTGGACACGTGTGTAAGGCTGGGTGTATGCTCAGTCATTGTCCTGACTGAATTGAATCCACAGCTTTTATGAAAAGGTGCTTCTTCCCCATAGGAAGAGAGCCTCATTTCCTTTCCACGTGAACGCTTGATCCATGATAAATGTTTATGAAGTTCCCCTTCACCAAGTTTCTTAACTGCTGAAGAATAAATATTTAAAGAATCACAAATGCTATAATCAAAACCACGTAAGATGCTACAGGAGTGTTCCCTACTGTACAAAAAACCAAAGGAGATGAAGCTTGCAGAAAACTTAATTTCCCAGTTTGAAAACTGATCTACTGTATGATATAGCATGTATTATCTTTGTGCAATATTTTTAAAACAATACCTTAAATGCCATTGGCTTAATTCTTACCATATTACTATAACAAAACTGTGGAAGTTCTGCAGAAAACCAATGGAAAGGAGGTTTGGGGGCTGCATCTGCAGGGTACTGAGCTCTTTAGCTCCTATTTGGTGAAGTCCTGGAGATTAGACCCATGTTTAAGATTAAGGACATGCCCAAGTGCCTTGGGGCATGGGAGCCAGAGTGTTAGCACCTTGCAGGACTGAGCCCTTTGCTGGAACTCAGGACGGAGACCTTGAATATTGAACAAATTCCTCAGGTGGAGTAGAAGTTACTATTTTTTTTAAAAAAGGCACTTTTCCTAATTGTAATATGCACATAACACCTGTAACACTTACCTTCAGAAACAGGAGGCCACCTGATGGGAACTACCTACAGATTTTAGAAATCTAACGAGACTTTTAGTTAAGTCATTTGGGTAAAAATCTTGGTTCCATGGAACAAAATGGGAGCATTGCCATTTTTTGTCATGGAGACAGGATTTGGCATATCCCTTATTACAAGACATAGGCTGATTTGGAGCCTTCTTCTAACTCCAAATTTGACTCTAATATTAAATTAAATGGCAATTTCCTATGGCCAGTGACCAAATTATCCAATAATATCTGCTTAATACAATCGAAATAAAAAAAGGTGGAAGTCATGTTATTTTAATGTGACTGATTTGTTTCCTGAATTTTAATCAAATGGGACAGAAGGATCAAATTAGTGAGACCAAAAAATTACAGTAATTCAGAGGTATTTTGAACACAGCCACACACCTTTGCACAGGTAAAACTCATTCTCAATTGTAAGTCTCCTACCCTTCTTGCCCTCCCTAGAATTATTGTGTTTGTCAAACACAATAGAAACAAAGCTTTTCTGCTTTGGAAGGCAGGAAAATCTATAGGAAGTTTAATTCTGATGCCTCTGGACTCCTGCAGACTGAAGGAAGTTCCCTGTTCTCCTGTCCAGATTGGCACGCAACTGCTCTGGGAAAAAAAACCTGGGGAGCGATCATAGTAAAGGCTGAGGGCACTGTTGTAGAGACATTCCCGGGCTCAGAGCATCACCTGGCTTCCCAAACGCTCCCACTGCGGTCACGCAGCAGATGCGCAACCGGCATCTCAGTATTGCGGCTGTGGAGTTCGGGCTTCGGCCCCCACGCGCGCGCCTGCACTGAAATTCTAGCCCGCCGCCAGACCGCCCGCAAGCCAGCACTGACTTCCGCAGAAGCAGAACATGATTAGAAGCAATTTTCACCTTGCATGTTCTGTATGTTTGTAATTAGCTGTGAATTAATGCGGAACATTCCTACACAAATTCTCTTTTCACCAGCAAAAGGCATATCCATGTATTTGAGCCTGGGGAAAAAGAGAAACTTGTTGTTGACGTCAATGTTTTCGTTTTTTGTTTCCCCTTCAGCCTCTAGGTATAAATGCTACATTGAGAAAATGGCTATTTAAAAGTGGAGTCTGACTCCCTGTTTATGTTATCATTAATTTTCATGGTAGCTACCAAGAAAAAAATAATTTAACAATATTTTTATACCCTAAATAGCTATGGAGTAATTTCAAATCTAATGCAGGAGATGAAGAACTAGTAGAAGAAGGAGGTGAAGAACTAGTAGACACACGTGGGTTTTTCTGGTGAAACCGTTAATGAGAGCACAGCCCCTTAGCAGAATTATCTACCTCATTGCTCTGTGATACATCAATATGCGTTTCTCCTCTCTCAAGACACATCACCACAGTAAAATGCTGCGATAAAAAAAAACTAGCTCAACTTAAAAACAAGTGTGGTGACAGACAGAGGAAGAATTGGGTGTGCAGCCTTCTGCAAACGATCAACAACTTCTTATGCACAAAACTACTGTTTTTGTGATTTATGTTCCTCTACTAGTTTTCTGGTTTTCAAAAACCACCAGAGGGAGTCCATAACCTCTCATAAGTATAAGTAAAGGCATGTTGGGGTTGGCAATGAAAAAATGGAGTAAGAATTAAGCTGTCTTTGGGTTTCAAAGAAATACACTAATTGCTGATTCACCAAGATCCACATAGATGCAAAAGCTCTGGACAGTGACACTTAATACACATAGAACTCTATTAGAAGAGCCTTTTAAATTTGTTCCTGACAATTATTAATGCAACTCATAATAGTTCTTGTATGCCAAAAGATACACATTAGAGGTAAGGATGAAATGATGTAGGTAGCCAAATAACATACAATACATAATAATTTAGGAACATGCTTTCGACCTCTGCTGTTTTATCTGTGTAACACCATCAAGTGCATGAAAACGTGAGAGACGTTATTTACAAGATGGCCTCAGGGGCTGCTTCACACCATTGCCGGAGTCTGCTCCTTTTTCAGTGCTGATGGCTAAGGTTATCACTGGGGAAAAGCTGATTCTTCGGATGAAAGTGAGGAGCATGGTGTCATGGAGCACTGAGGTGATCCTACAAGTGTCCACACCTTAAATGTTAGTGATTGCAGTGACTATCATGGAGAAGCACTTCAAAATCTGGACTAACATACTGTATGACTTGCTACCGATTTGTCTATCAGTCACTTTGTCACTGATTGATGTAACTAAGCATTACCTAGACTAGAATATAAAATAATCAAGGAACTGTGCAGCTGGTCCAAATAGACTTGCCAGACCCAATGATTATGCACTTTTACCAGAAAAGGCTAAAAATACCAAGTATGAGTCATGATTTCCTACCGTAATTAGCTGATACAATGGTTCTTACAGAAGTTCGATAGGGTCTGGCTAAAACAAAAGTAGATTTGAGGAAAAGCCCAAGAAATTTGGCGTGATGATACAGCTCACCACATATAATTTGTTTGCCCTTGCCTAGGTCAATATCTTCAAGACGCAAGTTCTAGTTTTCTAGATATGGGAAAAAATGAAAAGCTTGAAGTACAGAAAAGCCTAAGAGGAAGATGGACAAAAGGTAAGATCTGATAACAAGACCTGGCATGTGAAAACACTGTTTCTTTAAACAACCAAGTAAAATTAATGAAGATTAGATAAGCTCCATTTGCTGTAGCCACGAACTGAATCTTAACCCTTATTAACTCTCGGGAAAGGCTCTACAACACACTACTCTTTTTCTGGGCATAGTAGAAAAGACATCTTGCATACATCTTTCCCTTGATGAAGTCACACGTTTTAATTGCAATATTTTTTAAATCCAGCTCCAACTAATAACTGGCTAAGACTGTCTGCAAGAAGCTGTGTATCTTTGTGACACTTTGATTCTGGAGGTGCACACAGAACATAATTACCTACAGCTTTTGCACATGTAATTGTAGAATGTTATTTTCAGCTTTTACGGCAAACTCTTACCATTTGTTTTAATTCCACTCCTGTGACCTCAGCAATGGAGGAAATAATTCTTTCCCAGTTCTGGCTCTGTAGTCCTCTGGGGAAGAAGATGCTTTAAACAATGCTTGAAGTGCTTAACTGATATGCAATTCTGTTTACACATGCTTCACAAATAGACTAGTCAATGCCACAAAGCAGAAGCCAGTAAAACTTGGATTGGTAATATTCTTGCAGTGCATATCACTGCAGTGGTGAGTGAGTCCTGTAACACTACTGATCTCAGCAAAAAAGGGTCTCATTCAACATTCAAAATGAGCACTCTCATCTGAGCAACCTTACTTGGTCCATAGGACAACTTATTGCAGAGAAATAAATAATAAATAAAAAAAAGGAACAAAAGGTAGCATCGTGTTATCTCTGGCCTCACTTCCTTTCTAGGAGACACAGTACAGAATTGCAGCCAGTTTATTATTTGAGTACTCCACACATGAGGGATCAGTTAATTAAAAAAAAGTTATATTATTAGAACATCATAATTAAGGGGGGAAATTGTTTGAAAGCCAGGAAGTTCCTCCTTTAGTTTTCACAAAGTCCTGACTGTTTGAGCTTCCTCATTAAGAGAGAAAACTCGTTCCACCAGAGGCTACACAGATTACAAGGTGCAGAAGAGGCTGCAGGAAAAGAGCCCCAGGTGAAAAAGGGCATCCCGTCGGTGGAGAAAAGTCCACCCTGACAAAGAAGCTCTGCGAGGGGCCAGTGCAGAAGTCCCAAACATGGCTCTCATGTCACACCTCTCATGAACCCCGATAAAACCCAGCCCATGTCTGCTCTGACTGCTTTAAAGACAGCTATTTGCGAAGTGTTAAAATGAAGGTGAAAATCTCTTGTTCTTCACCCAAATTCCAGCCACCCTTCCTCCCACTCGGACTATCCCGGGAAGGGCTGCAGCCGTGGCTGTAGCGCCGGGGCGGGCGATGGTGTGCCCACCGGCTGGGGAAGGCAGGGCTGCCGTGCCAGGGGTGCTGCGCTCCTGGCAGGGTGGCTGGCACCCCACGGGGCCCGCCGGGGCTCTGCTGGCTGGGAGGGCAGCTGGAGCCACCTCCAAACCCACACGCATGGTACAGCCAGACCGTACACAGACGGTAAGCCTAGGAGCTGGCTACGGGGGGATGCATTAAAAATCCTACACCCAGGAGGCAAGTGTAGGACTGTAGCTGTTCCTGAAGCTCGGCTCCCTCAGGCTCCTTCCTGGTCCCCATTCCCACGACTCGGCACAGTTGGGGATCTCTTCTGCTGCCCCGGCCGGCTGTCGCTCCCTGCCCATCTCTCTTTGAGCCCGTGAGTCACTTCCTCTCCTCAGATCCCACCTTTCAAAACTTCCTTTTTCCTCTTCGAGGCTATGTCTGAAAGCCTCTTCTGAAAGCGGGCATTGGGCTTACTTATCCACGGACAAAAGTGCCTCTAGGAAGCAGCACGTTCTCTTGTCTGATGATGTCCAGCAAGAGCATGCAGCCTCGTTTGTGTGGTCCCTGTCACGTTGGTGTGCACAGCTCTGCGCTAAGCCTCCTCCCATCCTCTGCTTCCACGTGCTGGGGTGGTGCTGGAGGACACCTCACCTCATCCCCTGCCCGTAGGTGTAGGGTGAACAGAGGGAAGAGGAGAAGAAGGAGAGAGACCCAGCTCACCCCAGCTCCGCTCGCCAGCCCCAGCAGCTGCCTCTTGTTCAGAGAGCAGCAGCCCTGGGGTTCAGCCGCAGCTGGAAGGCAAGCAAGAAAGCTAAACCAAAGCAGCTTTGACTTAAAAAATGGGGTTCTTTTCATTTATCCTGTTTTTTGAGCTGTTGGGAATTCAGGTTTTAAGCTTTTACCTGCAACCATGAGAGCTAAAAATGTGTTTCTTGGAGAGGAACAGCGGACCCTCCTGAAATCAGTGACAGAAGCTGCTCTGGCAAGCCACCGTTGCTGATCCTTTGGGAAGCTCCTGGCTCTTGGTGACACTGTCTTGGGTGAGACAGAGAGTTCGCTTATCCCTGCCCCTCACAGGCACCAGCCCCAGGAAAGAGAGAGGGGGAGGAAAGTGGAATGTGGGGGGAGAGGTGTTGGGGGGAACCTGTCAGGGTTGGAGTGGTGGTTTGGGCACAACCTGTTCCCTGGCAGATTTCTGTGTTATCAGGAAGATAATCACAGTAGCGAACAACTTATTCTGCAGGCACAGCGGCCAAATGTGCCTGTGCTCAGCAATTCAGAACGAAGCTATTCGTTAACTCCTCTATTTGTCACTGTATTTTCAAGATTGTGCTGTTGGATCAGCATGCTTTGACTTCTCCAGCCTTCAAACTGCTTGGAAGGCTGTGTTTTCTCCTCCAGGACCTCTGAGACCTTATGACCTAACATTTTGCCTACATGTAAGGCTGTTACCGCTTCTTTACCAAGCATCACCATTAGGCCAGGAAGCAAACCAGGGCCAGATTCTCAGCTGGTGTAAAACCACATCTGGAACCGGGAGTCATGCATGTTCATGCTGGGTGAGAATTTAGCCTCTCAAAGTTATAACAAAAATGTGCTTGTGGAAAGGACTGTTTATTTGATAGTTTTACAGCTGGGACTTGCAGTCTTTTGAGCTAATTTCACACCACACTAATTAAGCCACCGGGCAGGCAACAGCAATATTTAAATTAAGCATGCAAATCGATGTGGTGTTGAAAGATACTGCTTCATTAGTTTCTTCCATTCTCAAAGGTTACAATGCTTTTCATGGCCAAATATACTCACACAACCGGGAAGGAACATGGAGAAAATAATCTCTGTGTAGAGGTTCCCATGTGTCATCATCCTGCAGTCACAGGACTGCATCCCTTCTGATCAGTGTGTTTCAGTCCTGGCCGGTCTGCCATGTTTTTGGATGAACAGACCTGATACCGTGACATTAGCCCTACTGACACCCTGCTTACTTCCCTAGAGATCTAGGAATACAGATCAAAAATCATTGGTTGAAGAACACCATCTATATCCTCTCCAGAGCATGCTGGTTGCTAACAGTATGGAGGCAATGCCAATCTATTTTAAAATTTGCTTTACTCTGCTCTCCACAGCGGGTGTGAGAAGCGGGCTGTGCACCACAGTTCCTCATTTCTTAAAGCCCACCCAAACCGGCGTGGTGCTTAGGCAGTTACGGCTTATTTTCCTACAGTACAAATATAGACAACAGCTCTCAAATGTACAACATGGAGTAGTCGTGGTGTGCTCCTCCGCCACTGCCAAAGGGAACACACTGGCAATCAGCTGTGGTCCCTGCTCTGAATTATCCCCTGAAGAAAAAAAGCACAGCAGCCAAACTAGACAGAGAGGATAAATTAGCGACACAATATTCCCACCAAAGCCTCGTATGCCATATCGCCTAAAATCTGGTTTTGCCACAACACAGAGCCCTTCTGCCTATGGACCACATTTCCCTGGACAAGCTGGTCACTTTTTCCCATCTGAGAATGAGAGAAAAACCCCAAATTGCTGAATTTCAGGAGATTACCTGATACTAATAATACATTCTTGCCTTGCTGAAAACTTTGCACTGTGCGTTTGGGCCACTCTATGCAGTTTGCTAAGGCAGCAAATTAATCTGTCAGGCATTAGAGGACTGTACGGGTTCTCCTAGGCAGGAATAAAAATGTAGCAATAATCAGTGCTTGCTAATAACATTGAGTGGGCAACACTAAATATAGATAGGAGCAAAATTTTCCAGGGGAAGAAGTGGCAATTTTATATAAAAAGACCAGTAAGTGACCATAAAGTCAAATTGGCAACACCACACCTACCCACCTCCGCTTTTAAAATGTTTTTATGTTCACAAGGGTTGTATACAAAAGACAAAAACCAGAAGTTGCATCTTACTGCTAAATCTAAAGTAGCACTTGTTTTTCAAAGGGAATTTTTCCCAACAATGCGTTGCTGTAAATTTCTTATCAAGAAATAACAAAGAAAGGGATTTCTCTTTTCAGATCGAGCGAGCAGCTTTGGTAATGCTTGTATTCATTCAGCTTTTCATTCCAAACATAATCCATCATGCCGTATGTCCCTTAAACTGGACTGCAGAAAACATACCACTAATTCTACTTGTAACAGCAATGCATCTTGAACAAAGCTGACTAAACTCAAAATTAAGTTTTCAACAACTGTGTGTTAAAAAGAAAATCAATGAAAGAAAAACAGTGTGCTCTACTGAACAAACATCCTGCAGTTAAAAAAAATATGTTTTGATTGATGAAGGAAAAAGCCATGACATTTTAGGTGGCCTAGAAGAAATTTCAAGGATCATATTAAAAAGAAAGCAGGCATTGTATTAAAATACAGTTATTCCAAGGGATAACTGGATTATACTGGGAAACCAGGACACAGACTGGTCAAAGCAGTTGATTAAATCTTGCTTTCTTTGTCTCTTGTCCCCACGTAGGGGAGTTTACCTTCAGGATCATCAACTTTCTCGGTTGTGAGGCAGCTCTAATCCACTTCCTTGATCCTCCCGCAATCGATTAATGTCGTGCTAATCCTGTCCTGGCCAGGCACAATGTGGAAAACTAAATATATTACATTATCTACAGGAAAAGTATTCAGGAATCTAGGTTTGAATCCAAGACATTTTTACCTCTACAGAAAGGTCAGGACAAAACACTCAGTAAGATTTACTGAGCTGCGATATCTACAAAAACAGCAAGGTAAGCTCCAAGGAGAAGCAGTATCTTTTATCAGATCAACTGATACAGCTGGAAAAAGCAGGCAACCTTTCAGGCACAGAGACCCAGTGCAGCTATGGACAACATATGAAGTTTAGTTTAGATTAGCCCTGCAGTGAAAACAAGTCTTTTGGCATTGGACATTTACATAATTACCCCTTCTAAGGTAACTTTTTATACTCTTTATGGAAAACATTTTCACAGTGTAATTAGAAAGAAATTCCGAGGTTTTATTTTTATGACAGCAAAACCCCAGATGCTTTTATAGGATCTCATATGCTGGAGCTAATAATGCAAATGCATGTGTCAAAATTAGCTATATTTTTAGTAATGGAAACCTCTGTCCAGTCTCACAAATTCTTAAACTGAGTACATTGATTCCAGAGAACTGACGGTTCTTTTCCAACATCTCAATTTCTATTCTTACAGACAATATGAATCATACATGTTCGTGAGAAATTGTAGGTCAATGAAATTACCATGCAAAATGCAACTTCCTATTGAGTGAACTTGCCAAGTGAGTGTCTTCACTTATAATACTTCAGATGCTACTCTGAATGCTATCCTTGCAAAGGAATACCACTTCGGTAGAAGCAACCAGGTGCTCTTCTTTCTTGTATGGGCCTAGGCTTGTTTATCTACTTCCAGTCAGTTACGCAGGCACAGGTGTCCCCACAGGCATATCGCTTTTATGTATGTCATCTTTGTGGAGCCAAAACTGCTCTGAGAACAAAATTCCCTGAATTTTGTCCTGAATTTCCATTCCTCCGGTGCATTATCAGTGGGATTCTTGAGTGTTTACACAATCTCAGTTGGCTACAGCTGTGCAAAGCCACAGCAAGTTCTTCCTCCGTGTATAGTTGCTGCCATTGCATCCTATTTGTTTTCTCTTTCAGATATAGAAACAGCAGCACCGTGTAAAATAACGGCAACCAAAACTCTCAACAAAAGAAAAAGCCGCCGTAAAAAAGCCAAGTGGCTGCTTGCATTTGTATTTTCTTGTTTGCAGACAGCCTTGCCAGCACAAAGGAAATGAGGTGTACTCACACTGAAAAGAAACAAGCCCCTTCTGCACGGCCAGGGCCCCTGGGCTTCTGCTGGTGAGGCTGCTGGTACTCGTGGCTTGGGCTCTGGAGGAAAACCGTAGGGACCTTCTTGCCTTACCTCCCCTCTTGGGCAAGCGCAGCTTTCCCCTCTCTGGGTGGTCTTTCCAGTGATGGAGGTCTTGTCCTTCCGCTCCTGGTGTGACCCAGGAGTGAACTGAGCTCATTAAATGTACTTGCCTTTCCTTTGAAAAGAAGGAAAAGGGTAGAAATCAGTATATTCATGTTATGATGCTACCTTTCTATTAAAAAAAAAGAAAAAGATGGTGTAGTTGTCTGTAGAAATCAACAGCATTTCACCCATGTGATGCATCTTTCTTGAGAGACCAGAGCAATTGTCAGATCAAGCATTTCAAGACGCATCATTTCCAGAAGAGAGGAGTTAGACACACTCTTGATCGTGTGCTTCTGTTTATTCTGCGTAAGGGATCTGGGACACCTGTGTTAGTTTTAAAGCTACTACATGTACAGCACTTGACTGCTATATTTTGGCAAGTCCCAGCTGTTATTTCACATGTGTGAACAGAGAAAATACCCAAGGTAAACACAGACTTAGAAGAAGTACCAAAAACATTTACAATAAATTGCAAGTATGGCCCAGTATGTTAACCTGCTAATATATACAGTGTGCTGGCCCTGCTCTATTTTCCTTTAGAGAGGCAAAGGAAAAGAGATGTAGAGAAGGTCTCTATGAAACACCCAACCAGTTACCAGTCATTTCTCCTAAAGGAGCAGCACCAATATGAAAATCGCTTTTCTTTAGTTATAGATGTTAGCAGCCAAGCTTACCCAAATGTGGGCAATGCAGAACAGAAACATTTTTTCGTGTTCCTTTTGTGCATCTGACAGCATTTAATCTAAAAATCAGTTTAAATCCAGATTACTTACATGTGTGCACACGCTCACGCTCCCCCTCTACACACACAATGTTAAAAGGACATTACTGATGATCATTTATTTTTCTCCGCTCTTGCAGCATTTCATAATATCCCTTCTCTCTTGAAATACTGCCAGAGAAGATTGTCTTTAATACACTTCAGTGGTGTCAAGAGAACCTCAGGAAATGAGAACTGAGGTGAACCTAAGATCCACTCTATGCCACCCGTACTCTGATTATACATACTGCTTTGTACAGGAGGTAAAGACCTGCACTCCCGATGTCCTGCCTTCAAAAACCAATACTCTGTCTACTTTCCGTCTCCTCTAATTAAAGCCAATTACTTTGACCTGCTTGGTTTCTTATCCAGAAGCGATGTCAATGTTCTGTTATTACCTACTCTTGCCCACAATCAGGTTTGAGTTATGTCTCAGAAACTCTTAGATTTCACTAGAAATGAGTTTTACTAGAAAAACAGGGTTTCTTTATCTCCATGATTTCCTGTATATGGGACACATCCTGTTAAGTATGATCATCAGCCCTGTAAATACTACCCTTAGAGGTAAATGTTCCAGCTGCCGCCTGACATATCCTGACATAACCACTCCGTGGTCTGTGAGACATACCTTCTATTGGGCAAAGAAATAAATAAATAGAAAAAGAGCTATTGATTCAAATTCAAGGGCCACATAAGTTATTTACAGGCAGCAGCCTAAGCATAGAGTAAAGTTTCCTGAGGTATATCAGAGTGGAGCCTGGCAGGTACGAGGAACTGTAGGAGAAAAGGGTCGCTTCTTGATTAGTGATGAGACCAAAACTTTGTAATGGGATGGGAGGACTTCATGCGACTTAAGCTCTGGAGGAACATTTCACAATGTTTTTGTTCTCAGTTACCAAATTCAGCCCTGATGTAAATGAGGCCTGTTCTGCTGAAGCTATGCAATGGGCGAATTAGCTTGCTGTCGAAGAACCACACGCCATTTTGTGATTAACTGATTCTCTCTCAAAGGCTTTCAGTGCTTAAGGACAAATATTGTATTTGTCCCATGTTTGACATGGCAATGTTCAGTTGAAGTATCATGTCCCTCTAATTATAGGCGCTTCAAACTCAATAATGTTTTTCTTCCATCAGTCACTGTTCATTCACTACTCCCATTCATCATAATCCCAGATTGCTCTAGTTCACTCAGCAGTAATTCTAGCTGGCTTTCATCATGCCCATGGAAAACATATACCAACAATTGAATCTCTCAGCAGAAAGAATCAACCTCATTTGGAGGTTTGTAAAAGCACTGAGGGGAAAAAAAACATGTATGTATTTATACGAGCAATAGCAATGAATAAGTATGTAAATCTCTGGTAACAGTACAGCTCATTTTGTCAAAGCTGAAATGTTCATTTGATGGATTCAGGTATTTTATCTTTCTGATGCCACAATGCAATGCATTTGGGAGTGATAGGTCTAAAGATTCTTGAGAGCTTCCTGGATAACCTGAAAAGAAGAAGCCGGAGTGGAGGGATGAGGGGGGAAGACAAGGAAAAGGCACATGCAGTTACCTACAGAAGTTTATAGAAAGCCACCAATATGGTGCAATCTAGAAAAAATTCCTTTACTGTAGTGATAGAACTATGAGATAGTTAAATATCATCTTTAGAAACAGTAAAGTACATCCCATTACTTTAAGACAAGGAGAGTAGGTGCCCAAGGCAGAGAAAAATTTGCTTCCCTCAGTTCTTACCCTCACAGACTTTGTGCACACTGAACTCTGGCCAACTCTCTCCACTGTACATCCAGTTCCACCGCCTCTGATGACTTGTTTGAAGTCCTGCAGAAAATTTGGGTGAGGGCTAGGAATGAAGCAAGCTCTTCTGTCTTCTTGCCCCATGCTGTAAACATGAGACCACCCTCCTACGTAAGAGCCTGAAGATATCACAACATCAGGTGGAAGGCACTTGTATAGCTTTCCATATATTTTAGCCAAAATAGCTTTGCAATACCAGAGGATAAGCAGTGAGCGTAATGGTTTGAGGGCTGATGGCTTTGTCAAGGAAATATTTACATCAGGTTGATACTGCCTTAATACGGTCTTTACTAGCTCCCATTGTGATGATTTATATGTCCTTCCAAGTCTTGAAAGAAAGAAATGAGGCTTAGCATTAGCTTTCTAAAGACTACATTTGTGTTTCTATAAAGAAAGAGCATAACTGCTGGATAGCTGTCTACGTGTAATGTTAATGATGAGGAATTGTAAGTTGTGCTCATTTTGTGTATGTGTATACAATATGTAGTAAAAGGAACAAGAGAAAACAAGAGAAAAGAGGGGATGAGAAGCTGCACAAATGAATTGTTTTGGTTGCAAGACTTAAAAAAACCCACTCTACAATAGGGAGCACGCACAATAAAATAGCAAAATAGGATTTGATGAAGCTATCGCCCAGGCCACCATCCTATAGGCTCCTGAACAAAAGCAATCTTTCATAATGTAGAATGTTTGTAACTTGGGAATCTTTATACCTCACGAGTATTGCAAAAGACACTACAGTGTACGATGATCATACTTAGAATCACAGAATGCTTTAGTTGGGAAGGGCGGCAGAGCTAATGTTAGGCAGATTTAGTGTTCATGCCTGAAGTTCCTAAGCCAAGAAAGACAGAATTGTTTTTAAATCTATCCTTAGGTTATCTGTCAATGCTTCAGCTACAGCATAAACCTAGCCCAACTCAGAGACAACTCATTTATTCTTGTAGGCTTGGTTTACAACTCTTGCATCCAAGCCAGAGATGGTTTCAGAGATCAGTTTCTGTACTGACCTGATTTCAGTGCCTTCAAGAAATCTCTTTTCTTCCGGCTCTCGTGGAGACCTGTTCCTCAAATGAAAATCCTAAACCCCCACCAAATTCCTATTACTTCCATCACGGACCAAAAGCACTGACTTGCTTTTCCCAGCAAATGCGATGGTACCGGAGAGAGCAACCCCTATTCTAAAGACCTTATGTCTGGGCTTGTAGCAGGACGTTCTCCCAGAAATTGCTTTGGCAGGAGGAAGAGTTGTTTCCATCCACATTTGCTGATGTCATGTCTGGTTTACATTTATTCTGTGTACTGCATTTCATTTCAGATGCAAACCTGCCTCTGTCCCAGTGCCTAGAAAACAACTGAAAATGGGTAAACAGCTTGCCCTTCTCTAACTTCCAGTGGTCCTTCTGTTGACTTCACAGACTGTGTATCATTCACTCCTTCTAACACTACAATGTTAATGCATCGTAGTGCATTAACTACACTATGCAATGCAATGCAATGTTAATAATATATCATGCATGCCTTGGTCCTCCTAGCTCACAGATGTAATGGTTGAGAGTGCTAAGAAGAGGAATTGACTTTTAAATTTTCACTTTGCTTGACGTGGCAAAAAAGATTCTTCCAAGAACAAGTAGGTACTGAGAGAGCGCTGTTTTGAAGCTACAAAACCTTATAAGGGCCTTTTCAAGGAGTCAGCCCCATGCAGAACTATCAGTGCTATGAGAGATTAGCACTATAAGTTTGGAAAAGAAAGTGACTACAGCATCTTAAAAGAAACAATCTATCTTTATTGCCTTTTAAACCAATTAGGGATCAGACCACCAGCATTTCTACATCCCGGTTCTGCTCATGGTACTCATGGATTCTAAAAATGTTGACATTTCACTTCAACTTTATAAGAAAATTAAAAGAAAAAAATGGATGTGTTATTTTTTAGATGCATCATGTTTTATAAGTACTGTTGTAGCTATGATGGTCTAATGGTATAACTAAGGCCAGCTGTGTGGAGAGAAGTATTGTCTTTTATTAGACTAACTAAAATAGTTGAAAAAATAGACAAGATTTAGAGCATGCAATCACTCTTCAGGTAAAAAGAATAAAACATCCTTAATTACAGCAAGCTAAACCGTGGAAAGAGCTGAACTACACCGTTACAATTGCTGACCCCCTTGTGTATAGGCTTACTGGGAGAAAGAGGCACAAAACCTGTCTGTCACCGTCACCGTTCAAGAGGAGTCCCCATTTACGATTCTTGATTCTGAAGAAGTTTGGGGATTGCTGTGCCCAGAGGCTGAAGGGTTCAGGACTTTTTTCTTCTCTTTTATGAGTGTCATGCATGACAGGCTGCCTTTGATGGGATTTTTATGCCAGCAGTGGGAAGTTAGGAGGCAGACAAACATCTTGCAGACAAATATCTTGTCAATACACGTTCATATGACACATTGTATCTGCCTAATGCATCTGTTGGCAAAGGATGGCAAACAGGGTCTTTTCACTGCAACCCCACTGCTTACCTCTTTGACTGGTAGGTAGTCCTGTTTAAATCCGTGGGACCAACCTCAAAGTGTAACATTTAGGATGGATTTAAGTCTTTGAAGAACGGAGATCTGAAAGAACAAAAATCATTGTCTTCAGAAAGCCTGCAGATGGCATTGCTCAAGCAAGCATGTTTGAGTTCTTCATGACAAGAGAAACAGATCTGAATAAAAACTATCCAAGCAAAAAAAGCTCCCAACAGTTGGCACTTTCTATTTTCTAGTATATTTTTCTGTGGATTCATCTGCACTTAGTAACTGCATATAAAACAAAGCTTTGGGTCCTGAAGCCTAACTTTGCATCCTTTCTCCGTAAAAGTAAATAAATAAATAGGAACACTAATGCAATGTTGTTAGAATTCAGATGAGGGAGCAGAGATTTAATGAATGCTACTAAGGTACAGTCTTTTAAAAATAAATGTACACCGTTTCGAGACTGTTCTGTTCCCATTCTAATGTAATTAAGAGAGATGTGTTCACGAGTATTTCACACAGAATTCTTGGTGTTTAATCCAGCCAGGCAATAGAAACAGTGCTCTCAACTAGCCAGAAACAATGAACGAAAACGAAGGTAATAGCAAATGCTGTGCATTAGAAATCAATGTACAAATATAAAGTTTTGCAAAATGACATTCCAGCGGTGATCATCCTGGAAATATGTGAACAAAAAGGGGCTAAAACTACGGATAAATTAATAATTTCAAATTTTTCTCATGGATTAATGTAGTGCTAAGTTTCTGGAATGCCTAGCTTCAAAAAGATGGCATTTTACAAATGATGAAAAATATCTATTATGTTATGACAATAACTTTCAACATTTTTGACTATTTGTCTGTTGATAGACTGGAACGTAGGCAGACAATTGCAGAGTATCCAGCTTCAGGACATGAGAACAGACACTCCCCTCTGGTTCTGGGACCCATCCCACGAGGAGCAAAGAGCCGCATCGATATGACAATATATGCTTGTGGTTTTCCATATGATGGATGAGAAAGACTGAACAGCCCCTGGGAAGGGTTCCTTTGGGACCTCTGGCAGGATATTTATCAAATTTGTTTCACATACTGGCAAATGTCTTAATCCTCCTTGGGCTCGTTGGATAGCTCCTCAGCAATGATTTGGCTGATTAAAAAGTTCTTGAGTACTTTTTTTACACACCATATCATCTCCACAAAAACTGGACATCTACGTTTGCTCCAGAGTAGTGAAGAAGGCTCAGAAACAACAAGCAACGAATTTCCTCAGGGATTACACTTAGGGAATTAAGTTCTTTTTTTTAATTTTTTTAAACATTTTTAGGTAGATAATATTAGCAAGATTTTTCTGTTTATCTCTAGGTGAAATATACGCACACACATCTATAGCGTGCATGCATGTGTGTATCCATATATATGAATACAATTATAACATATGCAAATAGAAATGCAATTATAATACAATAATTATGATAATGTTTAATACTTTAATAATAATAATACTATAGTATAATATTATTATAATACAATTTATATGAAGATAATTTATATGGGATCTTTCCCTATACATCTAAAAATCCATCAAGAAATTATGGAGTTGTGTAAATTGCATCTACATTTGTCTTTATTATACGCCATTGAAATTAGGGCAGCATTTTTAGACAGGCATCTTAATGAAATGAAGCTTCTGGGAAGCTATCTGTCCAGACCAGCTATCTGTCTGGTCAGAACCTCCTTCTTCCTTCTATCCCAATAACTCCCAGGCCAGTTTCAATCCAATTCAATATTTCACAGACAACGGTGTTCCTCTTCGTTTTATGAAATACAGAGGACAGAAACCTAGGGCAGCAATGTGATGCGGTCTGCCTCGCAGCTTATCGATCAGCATACCGCTGCTGAGCATCCGGACAGCATGCTTGTACTTCAGAACTGCCACTTCACGCCTCTCTCTTGCCCTGCTGGAAGCATCAGGTGAGAGTCTCTAGGAACTTGGTAGTTCAGTTCTCTGGCTGAAGTAGCCAGGAAGCTTTGCAGTATCTCAGAAGTTACCTTTATCATTAGGACCATTCAATCCTAGGTGGCTGTCAAAACTCCTCTGGTAAGCCCTCGGCATGATAAATTTCAGTTTACAAACCGCTTTTCAAATTCCACTATCAACCCAGGAAAAGCGTCGTGCAATATCTGCGCTGGTGGGCACCTACCTGCAGAGAAAGGGATGCCATCTTTCCAAACCACTTATGCTCCCATATCCTGTTTAGAGAAACACAGTGTACAGTGTTAAACTACACCCAGCATTTAATTTTCTTAATTCTTTTCTTAATTTTTATTAGAGAGAAAAAAAATGACAACATGCTAGACCCGTTGCTATTGGTGGTACCTTGAGGCTCATTTTGCTGTTCCTGTAGCTGACACCCTTTCCAGAAGCCAGCGGGAGACTCGCACTGAGCCAGGGCCTCTGGTACCCACTGCGAAAGCGTGTGCCCGCTTCACTTCTCTGCAGCAGGGGCCCGTGGCCTCGGATGAAACTGTACAACCCTGAAAGGGGATGTGGAACACCACAGTATGCATTGGAGACAAGCTTTGGTCCTCACGGACTGCTGTCTTTTCTATGGCACCCTTTTCCCTGGCTCATTTATGTTAGCTTTATGTGAGGTAGTATAATGCCAGTGTGTATAAATCACTATGGGATAAACTGCTACTCTGTAGCATCCTGAATATAAGGATTTAAACTCCACGCACCCACGTGCTTGAAATTAATGTGGGCCTTTGCATCACCTGCAGTGCAAGTTTTGTCTTCTCTTTCGGTTGCAACAAAGCCTTGCAGTGAAAATACAACTGCGAGCTAGGTCATGGTGTTGATCTAGGGGAAAAGGAGAATCTGAAAAGACATATACCTTTTGCAAGCTATAATGATTCCATTGATCTATAAAATTATCCTAGTATTAGTGCTGATTTGTCTCACTGAGCTGTTTGTGTGCATATTGACACAGTACATTGTATCGGCATAGTATTTACTGAGCCCAGGTACATTTTTATCATATACTTAGCTGCTGAAGCGATGTATCTGCTCAATGCCATGGAGTCACTGACAGGTTAATGCTGGTGGTGGCCAAAAAAGGGCTCACAATGTGCTCTCCTAATTGCCTCCTTCCCAAAACCTTTTCAAGTGTGGAGGAGTCACAGGATTGCAAGGCGAAAGGTAAGCTTACATCCAGCGAGGCAAGGGATGTATGTCCAGCCCCAGGGCAAAAGTGTGCACATTCATCCCATATCATGCGAGGCTGGGAGGGAACGGTGCCAGGCCCTCGAGTTATTCTGCAGTACATCAGGCAGATTACTCCAGTACAAAAAATGTAAACCACGATAAATGGGAGCAGACTTTAGCTATGATACTCCATGTAGCCTTCAATGCATGATTTAATTCTTTGATGGAAGTCTGAGCTGTTTTCATTGTTGACAGATAATTTCTGTTCATATGGATGGTTATATAAAATTTGATGATATAAATAACAAAGTATAACTTAACTAGATTGTCTTTATTCTCTGATTCAGACCCCCCTAAATGAAACATTTCATTTTGACAGGTCAAAATGTTACATTCTGCTTAAAAAAACCTGCAATGTTCAGTTCCAGCTGAAAAAAGTAGCTCAGATCTGAGACGTTTAAAAGATCTGAGTTTTATTCTATTTACTTATTCTTTAAAGAGACATAAAGCAAAAGAAAAATTAAATACTCCAAGTCAGAAAATTCTCGAAACCTAGCCAAAAGAAATGTATCTGTCCACTTTTTAGTGAATTAATACATTGTCCAAAGAGCATGTGCTTTCTACGTACATGGGTCTTTCTTGTGGTAGTTCCAGCTGTGCAGTGTAGGACCACCTGGAATAACAATGGAGCCACTAGAATTACTTTTTATGCATATACAGCAGTCAGGATTCGGTCCTATCTACATACAAGGAAACTTTTGCTTTTGAAGATGTTCCCAGTCAGCAACACCTTTATGGCGCAAGTTGCAATTTAAATACTTCAGTTGTGTATTGCGTCTGCTCGGCACAAGCATACGGTGATTGACTGGTTCTCTTGATTAAATCTACTGCGTGACGGGGAAACCCTATAAAAGAAAGTCTGTCTTTAACATTCCAGCTAGATGGTAGAATTTTATACGTATTCCTTACTCTAGCCTCCAGTAGAAATCACATTCTTTGAGTTATGGATAGGTCCCAAGGCCGAAGGGAGCCAAATTTCTGTCTTTCATTACCCAATGGGAAATGGGAAGAAATAGATGTATGCTGAGTGGTGGAGTTAGCCAACATCACATCTGAACCCTTCCCGGTAATTCAACAGAAAGATTTAGGGGAGTGAATGGATACGGAAAACACTACGATACAAAGCATTTTGCAAGTATTTTGCAAGAACATCACCCACTGAATGAGGAAAAGAAACTTGATTGGTAGCTGGCAGCAATATTAAGTGCATCTATTTAAATACCTATAGACTTCCAAAAGATTTCCCACCCTCTCCCCCCCTTTTCTTTTTCTTACAATCCTTATAGTGACAAAGCCACCTTTTTATACCAAAAAAAAGCCCTTAAAATGTCTGTTTCATGCCTTCCAGAGTCAGGGTTTTCTTTTTCTACTTTTTAATATGATTAATAACTCTAACAGGTATTCTCCAAGCCAAACAGCTGGGTTATTGCTCAAGAAACAGCTGTTTCATTGCTAAATATATCCTTTTTTCACCAGCCATCAGCTTGCTGAAGCTTTGCTGGTTACTTGCCTTTAAACATTTGCTGATAGCGAGAAAGTCGTGGTACTTAATCATAGCTGGTGCTACAAAAGCCGGAGCTACTTTGAAAAAATAATACACAGAGAAAAACATTGGCAGAAAGCTTTTTTCTTTGAGAGTGGGGAGATTTTTTTTTTGTTTCAATGCCACACATTAGGTTGCAACCAGATGTTCACATTATAGATCCTGCCTGGATTAAAAAAAAACAAAAAACCCCCCTTTTTTATTCAAAAATGTCAATATCGTTTAACAGCAAATGTAATATAATTACGGTATTCAATAAACATTTAACAAGACACAGACATTTTCTGCAGGAAAATATTACCAGAGTGAGCCTTTTAGCAGTTTAGCAGTTAAATTAGTAATTTCTTTTATAACATCTGGTGAGCAGTCTCTAATTTCTAAAGTTTTGGAACAAAAAGACATTGGGCAGATTTTGAGTTATGAATAATTTGCCAGTTGTTTACCTTTATGCCAATCTAATTCTCCCCTGCATAGATGCAATCGAATACATTAAAAATGTGTTTTCCATAAAAATCCCTAAAATGCGGGAGAGGGAAGGCAGAGAACGAGTTCAACCAACTCTGGCCCTTCACAGGCATTGCCATGCCTGTCACCGTCCCCCTCAACTCTCTTGACACCTGGTGGAGGCTCAGGACCCCACTCTGAACTCCTGAAATTCAAGAGTGCCTCTGTGCAGTGACTCAAACCAAAGCAATTGACCTTAGCAGGAATCTTTCCATAAACTGTGTGGATTTGGGATCAAGTCCAACGAGAAGCCCTCATGGCAAGAGGAGTCTCTCTGGAAGTGGGAGAGGAGAGGGGGACCACCTGGGTGGAGGAGGACAGCCCCAGCCACCTGCTGGGGCTCTGCCTCTGCCAGGCTGGGGACATGAACCTTGGGGTGGGGAGGCTCCTTCCACAAGGAGAGGTTGCCAAAACACTGACCCCTTTCCTGGGCTGAGAGCTTTCCCTGAGTATGGTTGCTCCCTGTTATCCCAATACTTCTTGCTCTGTGTTTTTCCTAACTAACTTGGCGGAAGATCTCAGATCTGTTTGTAGCGACTGCCCTCCTCGTCGCAGTTCAACCACTTGCCTGCGCTGAAGGCAGGGCTGCAGCGGCTGTAGTGACAGCCTCCACTGCAGGAGTTATGTCGGTCCACTACATCCACTGTGTCCACTTCTGCCTACGGTAGCAGTTAGATCCATCCTGCATGACAGCCACCGTAACCCAATGTGTTGTTGGGTGAAGATCACCAGCAAGTAACTGATGTACGACCAGAGCTTCACAAACCACATCTTGGAAACGGTACGATAAATCTTTCTGTACCTTGTTGATTTCCAGAACATAGTTTATTTATTGCCCCTTGTCTTGAATGAGTGATAATATTAAAGTTAATAAAATTTACAGTTTGTCATCATGTCACGGAATCACGGAATCATGGAATCCATTCATCACACAAAAGATACAAGATTTTTGTATCTTTTAGATGAAAGGTTTAATCACGGAATCATGGAATCACGGAATTTCAGAGTTGGAAGGGACCTCTAGAGATCATCTAGTCCAACTCCCCTGCTAAAGCAGGATTGCCTAGAGCACATGACTCAGGACTGCATCCAGACGGGTCTTGAAAGTCTCCAGAGAAGGGGACTCCACAACCTCCCTGGGCTCTGTCACCCTCACCGTAAAGAAGTTTTTCCTCATATTTGATTGGAACTTCCTATGGTACAGCTTGTGCCTGTTACCCCTCATCCTGTTACTGGGAACAGTAAGATTGGGATTATTCTTTAATCCCAAAAATTAAATCTGCAAGATTTTTTGACGTATTCCTAACAGTGTATGTTCCATATATGCTCATAAAACTTCTGCGAAATTTTTCTGAACTGTCCAAAAAAATGGTCTTTCAAAATGTCCCTTCTTCTTTTTAAAGTAACAATGTTGAAAGCCCTTTTTAATACCCAGTAAGGAATAATTGTTTAAAAATCATCATGGGCTCACTGCAGAGAAGAAGATCTCTTCTTGTGGATGCTTCTGTTGTACCCTATGGCAAAGCATGGTCAGATCTCATCCACATGTTCTCCATTCAATTAAATTACCTGAGACTGGTGCGAGTACAGGCCAGAATGTTATCGCACATCACAAAGGTGAATTTTTAACCCATCAGATCCTTCCCTTTCTCTGACTGCTTTTTTTTTCCCCCAAAGTTCAGAGGAGACACAAATAAAGCACACAGATATTTGGGGAGGGGGAGTTGTCCCTTGACAGATCAGCTAGTGCACTTCCAGTTCCCCTGCAGCTCACGCAAACATAAACAGTCCTAAAAAAGGAAACAGAGAGAAAAGAAGAAACAGAAACTTAAGCTAAGCTTTGTTTTGCCTTCAATACCTCACTTCCACATGTGGGAAGTGAGTAAGCTGGATCATTTCACCTATAGCCTGCAACTCCAGCACCAGTTATATAGAATGACATAACATATTGGAAAATGCCAAGTAGCACCAGAAATTAGAGGCAACAGAAACCATTTTCTCTTCAGGGAACTCAAGCAGTCTGGATCAGCAGGAAAAGGCACCCAGAATCCAAAACCTGCTAAGGCACAGTGGGACAGAAGGGCATTTCGTGCCTTCGGATGGTAAAGGATCAGTTGTTTGCCGACGATAAAAGCGCACAGCCTGTCCGAGTTCTGTGCTGCCCTCACTGCAGATATTTCTTGCCCTAATGACTGCGGACGGCCCTTTTGCACACTGCAGCCAGCAGGACTCTGACTTCTCTTGCCTATAGCACTGCACCTCATTGCTGCTTGCTACACCAAGAAAAAGGAATGCAAATGGAAGGAGATAGAGTTTAGGATAAGTAATTCAGTAAAATGGGAGACATTTTAATGGAGGAGGTGCTTTTTGGGGTTTTATTTTACTTGCGTGAGGTTTGGGCGGTTTTTTTGTTGGTTTGGGTTTTTTTTTTCATTATTTGGCGTTTCTCTGCTGCTTCTTAAAGCAGAGCATATCTTGGATGTGACACTCTGTGGTAAGTGCTCCATCCAGCTGCAATATAAACAGAGCTTTGCACTTCACATTCTAAGGCTGTAACATTAAGGAGAATAATGGACGATGCCTTTTGATATCTTTGTGTAAACGAAGAATTTTATTACAGTGAATTACCATGTTAATTTATGAAAAGTAAACAAAACCAAGTGCAAAACTGATTCAATGTATAACCTAACTTTCCTGGTGCCTAATGAGGTGACAGTGATGGAATCAAAACAAATATCTTTACGTTTCATAAATGTAGGAAAAAAATACTTCTGTGTTTAATCACTGCCTGAGTCACTAACAATGCTGGCACACCAACACCACAGGTTTTCAAGTAAATAGAAGTCACTTTGTCTAGTGGCTGAGGATACAGGCAAACTCACTGTGGACCACCATGGGCTGTAGGATGACAAGGATGCAGGGAAACAGCAGATAAGGCTCAGAAGTAAGTGTTCAGACCTGTCTACACTTCGGTAATATACCTTCCCCTGTCGTTATTTTCCCATTCATCTATAAACTATTGCAGAAACAAAACTGTGCAAAACACTTCATACTGAGTGCCTCCCTTGGGCTAAAAATTGCCTTTGGCTTCCAAGGGGATTTTTCTGGAAGACGACATTGAAACCTGGGCCCGTGGATGACAAAGTGCTACCACTACCCCTAACGCGTTATCCCCTCTCACGTTGGCAAATTTCTTCCTGTGATGGTATGAACTAGATGCAGGTTCCTCATGTGCAGGTCCTCCAGAAAACTATGTGATCGTAAGAAAACTTCTTACACAGGGTGAACCTTTGTAGGAACGGAGCCCAGACCTCTCTGGGACAATTCGGATGGATCTGTTGCTCTTTAGATGTATTCTCTCAGGCACTCGAGAGGTGAATGCATATTGCTGTTTACATGGAGTTGGGGTTTGGGTCTCTGCAGTAGTGTAATCGACAGGTTATGCTGGTGTATCCCCTCCCAAGAGAGACAGAGGGGACGGCAGGACAGCTGCACGCTGGAGAGCAGGTCTGCCCACAGGTAGGAGCTGGCAAACTCGCTTCTCCAAAACCAGCTCCAGTCCAAGTCATGCTGATGAACAGTCGCACAATGCCATAGGAAAAGCAATGCCATACCAACGGGCAAACTAAAGTTGGCTAAATTTATTGTGGGTTTAAGAGCCATAACACGAAACCGGTTTAGTTTTTGTGTCTGTGGATTGGACCTTTATGTTCTTAAAAGCTGTGTCGAGCGCGCCATTTTTTTGTCCCCTACCTCTTCTGAGCTCTTCCTGAGAGAAAGGAGAGAAGGCACAGCCTCCCTTAGAAACTCTCTCTTTTTTCCTCTCTTATTTCACAACAGAAAAAATCGCAGTGAAAGTAACTTTTTTATACAGAGAAACATGGGGATCCCTGGCAGAGTTGGGTATGGCAATCCCAATAGCCCTCTACACAGCCAACGACAAATAACTCACAAAAAATGTCAGTTGGCAGTTGTCAGCAATGATGAAATCAAAGCTGGGAAAGAGTCCACTTGTCACTGTCCATACATTTCTTAGGCTGATTAGGAATCCAGGGTGTTGGCTAGACGCTAACAAACAGTCAGGCCCTTGGACTCAGCCTCTTCTGGTTCTGCCAAGACGTAATCACTCTAACATCCTGGAGGGCCTAACCTTGCCTCCTTTTTAATAAGCTCCCATTTAGGAAACCATTTATAGATAAAATAAAGGAAAATTATTGTGCTCACTTTATATTCCTGAAGAAGGAAAAAGCAAAGTAAATTAAGTCCAATTTGCATGGACTTTTGAATACGCACAGATTTGGATATAAGCTATGGAGCAGACACAGAATGTTGTAGCCTTTATAGTCAATATTTTATTAAATTTTTCCTTGTAAATTTTTGTGTGTCTTTATTGCATTCATTCAATAATAGGAGAGCTTTCCTGTAGCTAATTCTATGCTTTGAAATTTCCCTTATTGTTAACCTGCGACTGCAGTCTAATGGATAGAGTGTCTGCCATACAATACAATAAGAGTAAGATTCAGGTACCAAGGTGACTGTATTTTTTATTAAAATACCTTTTTATACGCTCAGTTTCAAACTGATGACTGCATTTGCAACACCTAATTGCCACCAGTATCCACAAATACTTTGCGTTTAATGAAAATATCAAACCAAGTCCCTCATTTCAGTTGAAGCAGCAGGTTGTATTACGCAGTGTAAAATCTCATTTTATGAAATTTCATAGAAATACAGATCTAGCTTTGCACTCCCCATTCTTGTTTGAACTTTATAGTCTTTATATTGCAGGGCTTTATTAATTTTTTTCATTGTAAGTCTCAAAATACTTCTGTTGCATCAGGGAACTAGGCAGCCCCATTGTGGCTAATTTAACACCTGTAAATTGCCATGGCTACCAACCAAACACTTTCTAGATTTATAAGGTAAGTATCTATTTCGTGTTTTAAAATAGTGGTGGATTCAGTTCCAGTGGTTGTATCTTTTATTAAAAATTCTATTAACTTTATTCATCAACACCATCAGGGATCACTAGGAGCACACAACTTCTCACACTTCTTAAGGCCAGGAGGGAATCACCTCAGTCAGCCAAGGCTGACCTTCTTCATAACGTAACTCATAGATCCTCACCTAATCATGTCTGAAATGGATTTTTTTAAAGATCCAAAATACTTTTTCTGCTTACAAGAGTGAACAAGAAAAAAAAAGTTGTGCTATTTGAAGACTTGGTTAAAACGAGGAGCAGAGACAACTGGTTCTGTCCTTGATTCCACTTCCCTCAGAGCACAGCTTCATCAGACCTGATTTTTAGTAAAACCTAACAAGGACCTGCAGGGCATCTTACTTATGTGCAACTACATCCTCTGCTAATCAACTATATTGCTAATGCATCTTTAGACTTGCTTAAGGTAAAGAGCCCTGTTTGCATCAGGTATGAAATCGCACGGTGTTTACAGCCTGCAGCCTAACGAAAGACATGATTTTAGCTTGCTTTATAAAGCACAATCAAATCACAGCAATCCAATTCATAGCAATACAAATCGAAGATTATAATTCTTCAAACTCAAAGGACAGGCAGATGCCATAAACCCAGAGTTTTTAGTGCCCAAAGATGCCCTTTATATCTGTGCGATATGAGTGTGATGTCCCATAAGTGATGTCTGAGATAAGAGCCTACCCACTTTACAGGGACCAAGCTGGAACCCACCAGCCAGGAGACCTGGCAGAAGTGAACCCAAAGGGTCTGTTTCATCCTCATTCAGTACAAATTAGAGCCCAAGAAAACAATGAAACTCCACAACTGAAGCCCCAGGAACTGAGAGTCTGCCTCCATCTCTTAAGCAAACAATAAAAAAACCCATAAAGGTACAGCTGCAAATAAACAAGATTTTCTAATTTAGTCATTTAAATAGTTTTGGGACAAATTCTAAGTTGCATCTACGTAACACTATCTATTTAGTTCATTACTGCAGAGACACTTGGTGTTGAGAGAACTGGTGAGAAGGCATGAAGAACGACTGAAAGGCCAGAACTGAATCAAAAAATGCAAGACTCTGCTTGGTGTTTTGATTTCTTTTCTCAGTTTTAGCTCCTGTAGGTACGTATACACAGTCCTACTTCTACTCTTAAAGGCAGCCTCACTCTATAGCCAACTACGCTGCTGTAACCAGCAGTGATACTTGCAGTATGGGTACGAAGCATCCTAGAGCACTTTGGCCAGGCAATGGGAGAGCACGCAAGAAGCGGGTAGCACTCTGTACAGGAACATGTGCCAAATGCTTTAAGCTTTCCAGTGGCATCAGCAAGAGGTTGGAAACCTGACTTGGGGTTACGTGGGCTGAGAAAGCATGGTTCTGGATCAGAGTCTGCAGCATGATCCCATTGCTGCTTTGCTGTAATCGCTTCTCTGTCAGACAGGCGACGGTGGCAGCATGAAAACTCCACACAGAAATCAGGTAACTTTGGTGCTGCAGTTCTAACACAATTAGAGATTTCATATGAAAAATGCAGAGATTTGCAAATGGCCCGCTAGGAGAAAGTTGTAACATAGCCAGATACGTTCACTTCACCCTCCCGATTTAGTGGGAATTGGTCAGAAAGGTCTCATGAAAAGTATACAACACTTTCAGACTGAAAAAAAAAAAGAAAAGAGCTTGGAATACATTGAAAGGAGAAATAAGAATGTGGGAATACAACTGCACTGAGCTCTTTGATCATGAATCCAGTAGGAATGCTACTTATCTTTATACTTGTGACAAGACTGTGGGATTTCCTTTTCAGCAAGTCCCTTCAAAAGTAGAGGGAGACTGCAACATAACAAATTCGGCACTGCTAATTCAGGTGAGGAGACTTCCTTACACATACTATGTGTATCCTGGCAATCTTGAATGGAAATCAAAAAAAGAACAGGAAGATGCTTTTCACAGGACACGAAACGTGCTGCTGTTTTGCTCACCAGTGTAAATCCACCGTTATTCCACTGGCTTCAGTTAAGTTCTACAGATTTTCCCTATTAAAAACAAAACTAAACAACAGACCTAATTCTCCTTTCATTTATATACACATCATGTAAGTTATACAGCAAATCCACCAAAGCTAGTGTATGTGAGACCAAAACCAAGCGCTGTACACATAAGATGTGTTCAGATCCTGGGTACCAAAGCAGGATTGGATCTGCAAGCACTTGTATAGTATCAGCACTATGTAACACACAAGGTAATTCCATTAATTCCTGATTTATATAGGGGGAAAAAAAAAAAAGAAAGGAGACAGAATCAGATCCTTTCTTTAGGATGGCTCAGAATACATCTATAGAATAAATCTTAGTATTGAGGTATATTTCACTTCTTTCTGCATTTCCTCTCTTCCTTTTTATTTCATCTTCTGTGCTCTAACTGTTGCTCTTCCTCCTCCTTTTCTGGGCACCAAACGGCTGTCTGATCCAAGTAATTTGGACCTCTCAAAAATCAGTTTTTTCTCTTGAAAAATTTCCACTGACAGTTTCCTTTGTGTTCATTAAAAAAAAAAAAAAAAACACGAAAACCAGTACCTGTTGAAAACCTGGAGAGCTTTTGTTTTGGAGAGTCAAAAAGGTTAGGTGTGCTGAAAAGCAACGAATATTTGCTTTTGCTGTGTTTTCAGAGAAAACGTGAAAGAAGGCGATGATCGAGTTTATGTAAGAGGAATATTTAAGAGCAGACATGTTACATCACTACCTTCTCTGTGACACGGTTTAGAGGCGCTAATTTATTTTAAATTGCAAATATTTTTCTTTGCATATATTTTTTAAAATACAAAACTTTTTCGAACTTTTTTTTTTTTTTTTTTTAAAGCATTTAAAAAGAAAACCTCTCCCGTCAGGACAACGAAAAGCTGCGTAAGGATGCAAAGCCGTTTTTCCTGAAGCGGGAGCCTGAGCTCTAGAATTGCTTCAGAGGATGGAGAGGGAAAGCCAGGGGCGGTATCGGAGGCAGCATCCGAGACCGGGGGTGCCGCCAGGGGTCAGTCCCGACCGCCCGACGGCGGCGGCGGGAGGGCGGGCTCCGCGCCCCGGCCCCGGCCCCGGGGGGAGGCGCAGCGGGCCGGCTCCTTCGGGCCGAAACGGTTGTCCTGAGCCAGCCCTCGGGTTGTGGAAATCGGGTAAAACTTTCCTGGTGGGTGTTTTCTGCGGCTGGTTGCGTGCGCGGAGGCGCCGTAGCGGAGGACGCGGGCGTCCTTTCTATTCCCTTCCGCAATTAGGCGGCAATTAATGATGTGAGTGTATCCACGCACAAGGGTTTGGGTTTGTGCTCGGCGTGATTGCAAGCTGGTCCAGCAAGCGCTGCCAGTTTCACTTTTTAATCCTCTAACTCCCATGAGAGCTGCATTTCAGGCTATTTCTTCGGGCTGAGCGGGGACTGAAGCAACCAGTAAAGTTATTGTGGGGGGAAAGCGTCCCTATGCCCAAAAATGTATCCAGAAATTATGGCCATAAGGGGTGCCAGGCAACACATTCGAGCTTCTTTTAATTCAGTTCACATATAGCTCGCTTTGTTTCAGATCAAATGCTTCACTGAACTAAAACTCAAACAGAAACACAGCTAGCCAAACAGCCCGAGATCACAACCCTACAATAACAACCCGGGACGCTCACACAATAGAAAAGAAAAGCTTCTGCAGCAGCGAGGAAACAGACTTCAGCCTCAAGCTTCCAGGGGGGTTAAAACAACAGTGAGTTAAACGTGCAGCTTTGCATAATCTGAAAATATCTCGGTTTTATATTTCCCCGAGTGAGGAGTTGCAGAATCAGAATACAGAAATGGTGTATTGTACGAATTGCAGACCGTGGGTTTCTTTGCATGTGGAGACAAGATTTTTCCAACACGGATTCATGGAGAGGATCTGAAATTGTAAAGAATGCTAATGGACACATACTACAATCCAGGAAAGTCCCTGAGACTGAAAAACAGTAAACCCGCATGTATTTAAACACTTTCCTGAAACAGGGCCAGTGTTTGTGGTAATAATTAGAGCATTTTAATAATCAGGATATTTTAATTAATATTCAGCTGGCTTTCGCTTTCAAATAAAGAAAATATATGCTTACAAACATACCCCCCCATATATTTTTATGCCTTACATAATTTTTTTTTAAAGGAGGGATTTCTCGCCTAACAATTTTTAATGAGAAGAGCAAATACAATAATACAGTTAATACTTATGATAGTCTAGCAAATTGAAAAAAATAAATCAAACACAACAAAAAAAAAGATTTTTCTAATTTTCTGACCAGCTCTAGAATTGCTTGCACTTGGAAAAAACAATTTACTTGCACGTTTTACCATAATTTAGAACATTTATATATTCCCTCCTGCTGTGATACAATCTGTTCCTATTATTAAATACAACAGCACTTTAAATATAGTAAGATATTTGCAATATAATGAACTTTTCCATGTTCAGCCTTTTTTCCTTCTCTCAGCTATAACTACTTACTCTGAATATAACATTGCTCATGATACAGCTTGTTTGTACAGGATGAAGCAATATCATCTATCTAAAACACAATTACAGTTTTAGTCTGTCTCAACTAGAAAACCAGTCATATAATTGTTGTAGAACTATTTACTTCAACGTTAACAAGATAACAAGAGATGACCTCCAGATTATGAAGTTTTGCTTGGTTTGTGAGCGCTCATAAAATGGGTGTAATTCAGAAACATTTCTCCCGCTTCCCCAGGAGTGATGGTTGCAATCTAAGCTTAAGTCAGCCCACGCTATAAAGAGAATTTCTCAATGTGCAGAAGACTGGAGAAAAGTCACAGTCATAATTCCATCAATGTAGCAATCGCCAACATAAAGACAGGGTTAATTGGATCAGGCACTGACCTGCTGAAATTGGGCATCAATTCAAAGCTAACGACACTAAGTAGATTAAAGAGTGGGGCAACATCCCTTGTAAAAGTTACGTCCAGCTCACTGTAATATCTGCAAATTCAAACTTCCTCAACGGCCATTCCCCAGTTGATATGTCTGTACATGTACACGTGTGGACGTTTATGTACTACCTAGCTATAAAAGCAAAGGCAGTGAACACCTTTCAAATTTCCAGAAGCACATCATGACCTTTACGTTTCTTGATCCCTGCAGAAAATGTGAGCATCTCATGCTCTAGCCTGCAAAACTTTGAAACAATGGTTAATTTCTCTAATATCCTTGGAGCACTGCTATAAATCTTTGCTTGCTAGGAGCAATGGTGAGGAACCAAGTTCCAGGTTATATTTTCCTAGGAGAGGCTAAGCCAGTTCAGTGGAGTTGTGCCGATTAATACAAGCACGTGGGTTGGCTCAAATATGTTCCCAATCAGACTGGTATTTTGTTATACAGCCATAGCCTTTTCCATCAAAGGCAAGGGACATGACCAGAATACTTTCATAAGGATGTGTTCCATGGGAAGTTTCAAAACTTTATTGGGAATCGTTGTTTGCATAAGAAATTGCTCAAAATTGAGGGACTTTTCAAATAAAATTAAGCAGACTTTGTATTTTGGAGGACTGAAGCCAGACTGGAAACTTGTGTCAGAGCAAGATTTCAACAAGGCTGCTGTGCACGGGGTTTGTAACAGGGTTCAGAAGTGTCTGAATGGTTGAAGAAGAAAGTTTATTTTTCTTATTTTAACTGCTTGGTCACAGCAGTGCTGCAAGGGTAAAGCACGTCCTATCTGCTGCCTGCCGTGTGCTTCTATTTCCAAACACGGTACAAGACACGTCAGTCGTTACTAGCAAAAATTATGAGATTTTTCTTCTACTGGAGAACGCGGTTGGCTCTTCTCCACACTGCTCTGCTTCCAACTCCCTTGCACCTTCCCTCTCAGACCTCAGCTCCCTTAACCCTTTCTTCCACACCCAACACTGCTCCTTTTCCTTGCAATATTCCCCTCCCGTTCCAGCTTATTGCAAACAGGAGGTGGTGAGGAAAGAGAAGCTGCAAACGCACCTCTGCAGCTTTCAAAGACAAAAATCCGATCAATGCCTGAAGCGGAAAATTTCAGCCAATTCTACTCTCTTTTTCGCTCGAGCCAACAGCACAAGCGACCCAAAGCCTTCAGGAGGCCAGAGAAGTGCACAGTTATCTGATAGCAATGCACACACACACAAATATACATACATATATGGGTGTGTATTTTAAAAAAAGCTGCTGGCTTACTTCCCTCCCTTCCGTTGCCGCTGTCGGTGCTTCTAGCTGCATTCCTCAGACAAGCCATGTTTCAGACTGACTTCTGCTTCCCAGCATCCCAACGAAGGGACCCTCCCTCCGTGGCTGCCCAGGGCTGGGGTAAGGAGCTGTGCCTTTACCCAGGCAATCCGGACTCTAGGAAGGGAAGGTGGTGCTAGTGTTTGAAGACCCCATCAGTAGGGCTGAGGTGTGAGTCCCCACCAAAAAGGACACTACAGCATGTACATGGTGACTGCTGGCATGTTTTTTGCATTAGTGCTGCTCAACAAGAGATCTGTACTTCTGCAGAGAACTAGAAAATGATCAAGAGCTAAGCCATGAGGATCAAAGGCAAACGGCATCCATGGGAACGTGGTTGCCCAGACAGACCAAGAATAGCAAAGCTGTGCTGCTACTGGAGCATGAAGCAACTCCAAGGGACTTAACAGCTGTCGGTGCAACAGGCCGTGAGGTTCTGCCAGGCAGCCAGATGTTGTTGTTGGGGAAACATATCCAATACAGCTCAGCATCTGGGACCCATGACTACCACCGAAATGGAGGAAAGCACTCGGATATGGTGGACAAAAGGCTTTCGGGGCTGCACCCCACCCTTCTTTTCAATTAATTGAGAAACATTCTTGGAAAACTGGGGTGCTAGAAAGGGCAAGTCTTAAAACACAACTGAAGACTAACTAAGCATGTTATTTATATATTTACAAAAACATGTGTCTCTTATTAAGGCTTTTTATTCTTATTTCTTGTAAGGCCATTGTTTGAGAGCTGGGAAATATATACTGAAATTAAACCACTCACTAATATTTGTATTGTATTTATAGTATGATGTATACGTGTGTGTGGGAGTTTTCCTATAGGTGATAAGTCTGTGCCTGAACCTGCTCTGAGTTAAATCCAGGCAAAACTCCCATTAACATTAATAGGAGGAGAACCTGACCTGGTGAGGGTCAGTAAGACTTCCCCTGAGCTCAGCAGGCCCTGAGTTGAGTACAAAGGATGACTGAGCTCATGGAAGCTCATTCAAATCCACTTTGCCTGAATATGGTGATAAATCACTTGCTATCCTAAGCCAGCTTCAAGGAAATTTATGTCCTCTCATGCTTATTTGTGCCTAGCTGAAATCAGAGATACTGTGTTGGTACATTAGGAGTGGAGATTGTTGGATTTCTTTTTTCCAGTTTCTGTTTTATACATTAAAGACAAAAGCTTTCAGAGATGCCGGCTCTTTTCTGCTGGTTTTTTTTTGGGGGGAAAGATATGATTTTTGAAAGCATTCTGCATTTGCTGTTCATATTGAATCTTCCTGCAAGGAAGAGTGTTTGACAGCTCTAAAAAGCTCTCAGGCTCAAACTGAACAGACAAAGTGGGAGGCACCTGTATGTTCCTCTAATAAAAGAAAACAAGTACATAAGAAAACAACCACCTCATTCAACAAGGTCCATAAGCACACCTAAAAATCTTTATAATCCTTCCCTGTTCACCCAAGTGCTCCAGCACATGCTGAAGTGCTTTGCTGGGAATTGGATGTGCCTAATGCTAAGCTCATCTGACAGTGCTTTGGTGGTGGATGCTCAAGCTGAGATCCCAGAAGGTGGAGCCCACCTCTCCAAGGTGGCCACGGTACCATGTCAAGCTTCCCAGCCTCAATCCCTGAATGATGTTGCAAACACCACTGAACTAGCAAAAGGAATTGCAGTTTTTTCACCCTGAATTTATAAGGAACCATATGAACCCAGACAAACTTAATCCATGCCAAAATGCCCTCTCCTCCTCTGACTTGCACTTTGACCAGCTATCTGCCACACTGCTAAATAGATGAAAAGCATTATTAACAGCAACAGGAGTGAATTCTGCTGTGCTGGCACTTCCGATGCTTTCGTACAGGTGGGACATCATGGCACAGCACGCAACAGTTCATATCGACAGTGACAAGCACGGATTTGCCGGGGAGAAGGGAAAGGGCAGGAGGAAAGGGTCTCTGCCCTATTTGGGTGGAGCCAGGCAGAGCAAAGCTCACGCCGTAGGATGCAGTTCCCTTGCCCAGCCCCTGTTACAATGGGAAACCAGAGCTTGTAAGTGCCACTGCGGGGAGTTCTGCAGCACAAGAACGGGGCAGCGAGTTGTCTGCCCTGCAACACTTCCATTTTGTATTAGCTTCAACAAAATAGGGTTCTACGTAAAATTAAATAAATAAATAAATACATGCATACTATGTTAGGGCAGAAAAAAGTCAGGTTTTTATTTTAATTTTACCCAAGACAGTTTGTATTAATTCAAACAGCCTGGGTCTTTATTATTTGAGAGATGAAATGAAACTGGGCATAAGCCCTGAGCATCATTTCAGAGGGTTAGTATCTTAAACAGGAAACAGGAAAATAGCGCTAAAGTATTGACTAAGATACTTGCCATGAATATTCATACAGTCAGCAACTCCTAGACCATGGACAGGTAGACATTCTTGATGGTAGAAACAGAGAATACTTAGACCTGCTGTCCTTGAAATTTTATCTTATAGCCCCTGAACTGCTATGTTTTTATGAAGCACATGGGTTCTAAGAGGTGTTCTAGGATACAACATCAGTGTTTCATGAAGAGATGCCTTTAATGTTAAAGTTAGACTAGAGACTACCACACAGGATGCATATCTCATCTGTACAGCCCTGGACGTTGTGATCTTGAATGCATTTCGTACAGGTGGGACAGGTTTCTCCTTTTTAACTGCAACTAGACATTCATACACTCTAATAAAAATAATAAATAATAATAATAATTTAAAAAAACCCTGAGAATAGGTTCCATTCATTATTTGAAGATTATTCTCAAACTGGCACATTGAAAATGTTCTGTCTCATATCTTACGTAAGCTAGCAGCATGCTTTATGTAGCCGTTCTTCCAGAATTTATGATTACATTTCCAGACTCTCCGAAATTATTCTTCTGACTCATGTGATTTTGAAGGAAAGCTTGAGTGACTAGAAGAAGGAATTTAAAATAGCGCCCTTCAGAGACATTCAAATATTTTAGAATTATTAAAAAAGGGCAGTGAGTTTTTCCAAGTTGTGCCTCTAGACCTTGATACATTTTGGCCCCTCAAGTGGTTTCTACACAATGTTTATCAAGGATTCAAATTATTAGAACCTGAATTGAGAGCAACATTAAAGTTGGCTCTATAAAGTAGGTTAGCCTTCTTTTTTTTAACCCCAAAATGTTTTGGCCTCCATAATCTGTGCTTGGAAAACATTTTGGGCAAGATGCAATTGGCTCACTCCGTAGCCACGTATTGTATAAGCAGACATCACACTTACAAGCCAGCCATGTATAACCAGAACTCATAATAGCCTTCAGCTTTCAAAACACTAACCTCGACCTAGGGAGCAACAGGAGCCACCCTGCTTGCATGGAGGGAACCTAACATAAACACTCAGCAATAGCTTTGATACTTTCCAGTTTATGGACACTGACAGCACAGATGAAAAAATGCATCAAACCTCTACTCACGATGGACGCCGGGTTTTGGGATCCTTACTGATGAGGACAGAAGACAGTATACGTACTTTTGCTTTGCTTTTTAGGAAAGGAGAATCAACACTGAAGTCCGATTCTGTTAAATGGGGGGAATAGTACTGCTGCTATTCAGGAGTGACGCTCACGCTATAACCTCATGATATTTGAATTCCAACACAGGCTTATTTTTTGACCCACACTCATTCAGAGGAAACTCTGAGTATACATATTGTCAACTCAGCAGCTGGTCTTGGTGCCCACCTGTACCCTCCATTGACTGGGGATACATTTGAGGACAACCCAAAGAAATATTGTGTTTGTTCCTGTTTTCAAACACTTGCAAAGTGTCCAAATACACAACAGGGCCATACAGGCACCAGGATGAATGCATGAGGGGGCGGACGATTACAAAATTTAAAATTGGGCAATGCTTTCAGGAAAAGCTTTGTTCACATGGGCAGTAGTCATTGTTTCAGAGCTTCTGGTTAAAACCCAACAGACGCAAAGCAACGGAGTTGGTATAGCACTTTATTTTGAAGTATCACAGAACATCCCACAGAACAAGCAGCCCTTAGACTGCTGACAGGCAACTCAACAGAGTATGACAGCCAGTTCTGACCAAAGGCAGAAAGGTTAAACCTGTTACAAAAAACAGCTACTGCTTTAAGATCATTTAGTCAGGAATCCTCTCTGTTGACCTGACTCTGCTTCCACTGAAGCTGATGGGAGTCTTTGGTGCACTTCAGAGTCACCAGAATAAAGCTAAATATAATTTTACCCTCTGAAAATCCCGTTTATTGTGACCATGTTTCACAAAAAGGATTTTGCTCTTTATGCCGAGGCATTTGCACAGAGCTTAGGGAATCCAATACTGGACAAGCTGAAACACATTTATTTTATTTATATTACATCTACTACATAACATCTGGGCTTAATGCAAAAGTACATCATAGCAGACTAAAACACTGCAATCACGAAATGGCCCCTAATCTAACCTAGCACCTTCCCTACACATAAATAAATTTGCCATTTACAAAAAAGGCCAGTTTAGAGTAAATGAGTGCAAATGTCCTAGGTTGCATTTGTCAAGCTGAAACTTTTCCAGGCTTTGAAAATTTGTGGCCAGAAGGCAACACGCTGATCAGCCACAGTGCCTTCCTGCAAAACACCAACCCTAGGATTTCACTGCCCAATTTTTGTAGGAAATGTAGTAACTTGTGGTAGAAGTAGAGAGCTCAAGATGTTGCAGTGAGTAATTGCACTGTTAAAAAAATATTTATGTTTGCTTTGAAATGAAGCTACAAAGCAAAGAGCCTTTTGCATTACCGATTGCAAAGATCCTTAATGCTCTTTCTTTTCTCTTCTTTTTTCAACATCACCTTTATGACATTCAGTATTGACCAGATCAAGAAGTAAATCAACAAAGAACACAACTACTGTGCCAGACAACATGGTAAGATCTTTTTGAAACGTGCACAAACTGTTCCTACCTGGTCTTCTTTAATGTTTGTATTTAAAAGGAAAAAACAAAATGATAAATAGTTTGCCATTTTACTTCTCATTTAAAAATTGCTCTGTCTCCAAGATATTTTGGAGAGAAATTAGTTTTCCTGCACACTTTATCTGACAGAAAAACAAAATCTTTCTGATTCATATATTCCACAGATGTTAAACTGTGATTGCTAATATTGTTCATTGTAAAATTACAGACTGCTTTTAATCCTTAATGTGATTTAGCAGTCTTCACCTAAGCGTGTCCCTTTATGTAAAAGACGTTAGCATCGAACTGATTTAGGGTAAAAAACAACAACAAAAAGTCTTCTGTTGTGCTTTTTTGAAGTGATATACCTGTTTTTTTGAAACAATAGTTAATAGAAATAACAAATAAAATTAGATAAACAAATACAAGTGATAAAAATATAACTGAAATTTACATACTGGTTCAGGTCAGGCAGGTTTGTGTCAGAGGTAACTGGATTCCCATGATTTCAAGTGGATTTCAAGACTGAATTCTGTGGAATTGGAATCTTTGATGATAAGACCCAGACTTTCACTTACTTTTATTCCCTTATAAATTGCTACAATTGATTAAAGCATGTTTCAGGCTTCCCAAATATTTCTATTAAAGGTTCTTTGTTTTCATTAAAAGTTCTTTATGGGAATGCCAAACCACAAACTATACCCCAAATCAGCTGGACTGGGCAGCTTTTTAACACTTCTTAGGGCTCAGGTCTATGAAGTCCTCAGCATTTATCTACAACTGACTCTGAGGTTTCATTAACTGAATGTTTGGGGCATCAAGAACAGTCAAACCTATATTTCTGGTCCAGCAGTGGGGGGTAAGGCAAGGTTTAAACCCCAAATGGTGAAAACATGTTTCAGGAAGCTACAGGTCTATTTTGGGCAAAAAGATGAGGAAATTCTATAACACCACCTATTTTACAAAATCCCATTAGGTCATGCAACCTTTTTGGCTTCTAATAACAAACCCACAGAAGAGAATCTCAATTACCTTCAGGTGGACGTGAGTAACTCATTGGTTCCAATAAGTACCAAGCCTGTGCATGTGCTTTTGAGGGCAGGATTTATGAACATACTACCAGACTAAGATGCTGGCAGATTTACGCGCTGGATGCAATTCTGCCTTTCGGTAGAAGGTGAAGATGAGCATCTCCTATCTTGGAAACAGCAGCTATTTTGTAAGCACAGGAACAGCTTTTCTCAAGATGCGTTCTGGATAATAGGAGGAAACCTCAGCTCCACAACACTCCTGGTTTTCTGTTACGAGACATGCATTCATTGCAACCTATAAATCAATGGCATGACAGCTATGCTTTGCCTGAATGATGAAAGAAGATTGATATTTCTAAATTACATGTTAATAGAGTGAAATTGCTATAGGCTTTTTTGAGGTTTTGATATATTTCTGAACTGAGATCTTAAAGACACTCTGGCAATGCCAGGGGAAAAAAAAAAAAGATGGAGAAACTTAAAAATACTTTGAATATTTTATCATTCCAGATCAGGAGACATTAAATTTGACTCGTTGTTTTTACTTAAATATTTGCAAAATATTAATAAAATATTTAATATTGAATAAAATATTGCAAAAACTTAACAATGAAACTCTGACACGGATTACACTGCATGGTTGGAAGGAAAGGGAGGTTCATTGTTGTTTTACATTAACTCTGTTCATTTTCCCCCAGATTTCTGCAAAGGTCTGCTGGCATGAGTCAGAGGGATTTTCAAAGTCTAAAGAAATCAGATTTTTAAAAAAGAGTAGCAATTAACGACAGTAAAACTTTAAAGTGGGAAGAGTATATTTGTGCTGGATTCTAAGGCTATGTCAAGACTGCTAAATAAAACAGGCAGAGGGAGTATTCCTGACCTGGAGGCCAAGTGGCCTGGTCAGGCTACACCCACAGTACTTGGCCGTGGTCCTTCCCACCACCCCACCTTTCCTTTGAGCAATGGTGGCCCTAAGGCATAGCTACAATTTTGGGGTGCTTTTTTCAGTTCAGTGTGCCTGAAATAATGCGTGGTTCCACCAGAACGGTATTTCCATCATATGAGTCTGATGTATGTGTTGCATGAGGACAGAGATTTTGGGAGGTGCAAAGCCTACAGGACCTCAGAGATATGTCCCGGCAAGAGGGATCTAAACTTGGTTCAGTCCTATCTATAGTCCCTATCAGGCATAGTTTCTGCTCTATGCTTTCCCTGCGCCAGGCCTAGGCATTGCCTTAGAGAGCAATACTTGGCAAAGGCCAAAATGACCAGGGAACACACTCAGAATTAAGCAGCACAGATGCTCAACAGTCAGTGCTCACATGCACTCCCTGGCCCAATTTTATTTAGCAACAGAGGTGCATCCCAAATGATTAAAGGAGCTTTATCACACCACAAGAACTGTTGGTTGTGACAAAGGTCGAAACACTGTTTACAGTATGCAAACTTGTCTTTCTCTGCAATTTTGTTACTGTTATGGCCCACCTCCAAGGAAGACACAACCAGTTGTGTGTGAAGGAGGCCACGTGCTCCAGGACGAGGGGAAGGAAAGGGGCCACTCAGCCAGGACACATTCCTGGCATTGTCCCTGCCCTGCTCTGTGACTACCTGACTGACACAGCTTCTGCTGAAATTTCTCCACCTGTAACTGTAGGTGATGATCCTTTCTAAAGGGATCAGAGAAGGGGTCGGGACTGTTTCATGATGTAAGGAATAACACGATAAAAAAGGAAGCTCTAGCGGTTTTAACATTAAAATGGTATTTGTTAACAGAGATGGCATTAAAACGGAGGGTAAATTGCTTTCCATAAGTGCTGTAATTAGAAGTCTCTTGGCTTTTGCATTCATGTATGGTGCAGTCTTTCATCTCCTGAGGAAGGGAGAGAGAAGGTGCACTTTCTACTGATCCTATTTTTATAGACATATATCTTGTAACATTCAGACCTTTTTTCATTATTGAACACATGGTGAGCCGGTATTGCCTCACTTAAAAAGCCATTCTTTGCTTTCTGTTATAGCTCTTTAGTGTGAAAATGCCTGCTTAGTCACCAATTAGTGTTTAAACATTAAGAGGGAAGTTTGAGAGCTCAGGTGGGAAGAGAGACCAATAGGCAATCCTCAAGGTTGATTCTGACTGTGTGACTTAAAGCATGTCACATTAGTTAACAGTTTTGAAAGGTATTTAAACTCATAGCTCCAATCAAAAGCTGTAGCTTCAAAATAAATTCCTTCAAAAATTAGGACTTCCACCCATCTAAACTTAGATCCCAAATCCAGATATGAGTTCTAAAATAAGTCTTGATTTTTTTTTTCACATTAACTGAGGTTAGTACAAGTTATGCCACGGTAAACAAAGGAAGAATTTCACATAAAATTTCTGTATGTTGTGGTTAAATCCATAGTTATTCCCTAAAATTAAGGGTAATTCCGCACAATGAATAACACCTATAAGGAAAGGCAGAAGCTTCTTAAAAGAAGTCAGAGGTGAATTATACTTAGTGCTGCCAAAGTATAATGTTAGGAGTCCTTTATTCCATTCATAATATAGCTTTTCAACTTAAAAATAAATAATGAAAGAGAGAAGAACTGCTATATTGAAAAAAAAAATATATATCCCCTAAACCAGATGTGATTTCACTATGGTCAGAAAATGGTCTGCAAATCAAATGGTTAAAAGTACATCTTTGGACACTATCGTGTCTTTTATTTTCATTTAGAAATATCTTTTGCTCCAGTCACTTACAAAAGTTTGGCCTGTTGTTGGTTTTGTGGTGGTTTTTTTTGGTTTTTTTTTTGTTTTGTTTTGTTTTTTTTTTTTTGTTTGGTTTTTTTTTGTTTTTTTTGGTTTTTGTTTGTTTTTTTTTTTTGAAGCACATTGGAGAAGACTGAGGTGTGGTTCAGCAGTTTTATCACACCTAAATTGAAGGGAGCTGAAAAGAGGTACAACATCCTTTTCTCCTGAATGTGGACTGGGTAGCACCTCCTCCCTACCTTCATCCTGGTCTGTCTGGAGTGGTTGGACCTTCAAATTTCTTAGGACTCCAAATACTGGACTTCCTGAGTTTCTCCCGCGGAAGAAGTAAGGTCCATGGAGGCACCATAAAAATTGCAAAACACACCTTCTGGGAACTTTCACCGCAAGACAGCCCATTAAGGGGATACAGACACACGTTTCCACTTCTGATGAACAAGTGGGCAGAAAGAGGACCTGGAGACTTGTGGAGTCAGAACAAGCTGCTGCAGGCAAAGCTGTTCCCTCTTTCTACCTCAGTGATCTGTAGTTTCTAGGAGAAGCCTTCTGACCACCCCACGAGCTGAAGAGTGAGCCAAGACTGGCCTCTTTGGGCTGTCTCAGAACTGTGTTTGGTGAGGGTTTCTGGGACCATGAACCTGCCTTCTCTTGGGTTGCCCCTTGGTGTAGTTGGGGCATGTCCTGCCAAGTTAGGGGCAGGCTGGGGCACACATACACATGGCAACTGATGAGATATGCTGTGCTTTAGCTTGTTTCCTGACTCGGGCTACCCCAGCTGCTGAGGGGCTCTTGAGGTAAGCCTCACACATCACCTTCTTCCCAGCTACCTAGTGGTGGGACAGCCCCTCCCCTCCGGCAGGTTTATCAGTAATGATCAGAGGATTTCTTCAAAGAAATTGTTGCCGAAGCCCTTTTCCACCATCCAAGCAGCTCAACAGATAGTGTCTGACTCATATCTTACCCAATGCATTTATTTTGCTTTTAAGTGGTGTGACCAGCTCTAAGAGTATTATAACTGATCTGTTTCACAGTTCAATGGTAAGACAATTTACTAAGGCTGTATTTTCAAAATAAAATTTTTGTATGTTATTTAAAAGAACAACAGAAAGTGTTCTAGCAGTTCAAACTTCTTGCCTTTCAAGCCTGTGAATTGTTCTCCAATTCTTCATTATAAATGACCAAACAGGAGCACTAGATTTAATTTCTTTTTACTTCTTACTACTTTATATACCTTTAACTGCTCCCTTTTTAAACTTAAGGGAGATAATCTTTTCACTATCCCTTCTCATGTGGAAGATAAGCCAGGTCTCAGAACATTTTGGCAGGATCCATACATGGGGTTGCCCACATACAGAAATCCTGCAGGAGAGATGTGGCAGAACAAGTTCTGACAATACAGTGGGAAATTTTGAAACTGGTTTTTTTTCTGGCTTAGCTCAACATATTCTCATTTCATAACTGTGTGTCACAGGACAGCTGTTCCAAAATCTGTTGCCCTTTAACATCCTATTTTATTCAAAATAACATCCGTATTTGATTAACTACTATTTCTCATTTGCATCTTCATTGTCTTAAGGTACACAGAACATCACAAAATATGCCCTTGTTGACAGGCTGCTTACTTATGGCATTAGGATACTGACAGTGTGTCTTTTGTGGCACGTTTTTTAATCCTTAGGCAAAAGGTAATATTTAAAACATACATTATGCTATTATTAAATCTTCCCACTCTGGCAGATGAATTGACCTTTGAAAATTGACAGAGAATTCATGTCTATGACTCTGACTTTCTATAACCACAGTTAAAACAACAGCGTGGGTTCCATTAATTTCTGTATAAATTTCTGCTTATTTCTGTGTGCAACTTAAATTCTGATCAAAAGAACCAAACCTTTAATATGTGCATTCACTAACATTCATTAGTAGCTAAGGCCATTATTTTCAGCACTTTTTAAAATTATATATTTCAGGGAATGATGAAGAATTACATGCAGAAGAACATGCTGCTTTTCATGTTTCCTTAATTTCAGAGTTTTACTGGGGTTCCTGGTTCTGCGTGTTACTAAGTTTACAATAATGATAATAATAATAAAATCTTTTAAAACTCCCTGGATACATCTCACTCAGAGGAAACTTCTTTTTTTTTTTTTTTT
>VYZM01015443.1:78193-122511 GCA_013398915.1 Dromas ardeola
TTTTTTTTTTTTTTTTTTAAGAGAGCACTTCAAAAGCAAAAAACCATATGTTGTAGCTGGCCTTTGTTATCCAGTTAATGAAGAAACTAATTCATTGTTTGGACAGGCCATTGAGTAAAAAGTAGCTGAATTTTCTGGGGGGAGATCAAGTGCTTAATACAACACATGATTTGTATCAGCTTTGATTTGTAGGAAACATATAGCGAATCCAAAATAATTTCAAAGTAAATATATTAGAAAGCTTATGGAGATTGTCAAAAGAGATTTTTTTAAAAAAGACTGCATAGCTACTGTTGCTCCCAAACATCACATGAAATATTTTGCTACTTCAAGCACACAAAATGTTGAAAGTAAAAATGTTCTTTATGGAAGAAAGCATAATAAATTCTGTAAAGTCCTAGACACTGTGCCACTTGGGGAGAAATTGAGTACAGAGGTTGCAGTTTTATTGTTAGTTTGCACAGAACTGTATTTTACTTAAGACAAAGTTCAACAGCATGGTGAGGCAGAAATAAACAGAAGCAACCCATTTAATAAGCACACTCACGGCTTTCATGTAAGAGAAGAGTAAAGAGGGAGGGCTCGGTTTAGCAAAGAGCACTGGTGCCAGGCAGCGAGATGGGCAGCGCCTGGGGAGACTCTACCGTATCAGGGGAAGGGGTCTGTGCCTCTGCCAGCTTCTGCTTCAAAGAGCTGGCTTGAACTGGTCTCTGCTAAGAGCCAAGGTGACCCTCAAATGCCCCTCCGAAACCTCCTCTCTCCCTGCCATGTGCCTCCTGTGCTCTTTGGATTTGCCTTCCCCGCCTGGTGGTGCCTCCCTTTCTCAGCCCAGGGCTAGGTGGAGGTCCCAGCCACGTCTCTGGGCTGAAATCAGCATTTTTGCCTCCTCTTGGGCCTCAAGCCATTCTGAGTAGAGGCTCAGCACCCTCAGACAGTCCTCAACCCACCCAGCATGCACTGCTAGGACTTGTGGAGACAGGGAGACATAAAAAGGTAACGTCACTTGGTAGGCTAGTGACCAAGGTAGCAGCAGTGAGGGCAGATGGGAAACCCTGAGATCTTGTCAAAGTGACAGAGAAGCAACGGTGAAGTTTTGTGTTTATTTTTTGTTATTTGTTTGGGTTTTTTTTAAATAAACAATCCAAATCCCAAAACCCTACAGAAATAAAATCAGTTAGCCATTTTGAGGAATGGATTTTGTCTCAGCACACCTAACAAGTCTCAGCAAACGTGTAGAAAGCAGTGATCAGTAAGTTCTTTACAAGTAGTGCAACAAACTATGAAAACGTATTTTCGGAACATAAGAAGAATTGCTAAGTTATAAAAGCAGCATAAGTGATGACAGGAAATTAATGCACACTGTAAATCTTTAGTTTTGGATAGCTGGGTATGGGGAGCCAGAGATGACAGAAAACAATTTAAACTCTAAAATAATCATTTCTTTTTGGAAATAATATCTCTTGGGAGCCATAAGCGGTTAGCCTCCAAAGTAACAGTGTTGCTTATAATTTCCAAAACAAAGAAACTGCTTGCAGATCAACAGCAAATCAGTAAACAATTGCTCCAAGATAGGTATCAAACACAGTTCCCAAAAATGAACATGAAACCAAGAAACCGATGAGTTCAAAAAAACACATTCTGTGTCCACCTATAGGAAGTAACTGAGAAAATCAGAGACATGCACAACCTTTATTTCCCCATCAGAGTTTGGGAAGGCTGGTGGAACTGGGGCTGGTGCCCTGCTTCATAATTGGGAGAGAAATGTTCCCAAACAACAGTATCCAGCAGAGAACATGGAATTCCCCAGGCAGAGTCGCTACCAGCCAGATTAGCCGACCTGTGCTGTAGAGGAAAATTTGAATCAGCTCTCCAGGATATCTAAGTTTATAGAGGAACTGGGAAATTACTCTAATTAACATGAGGCAAAATTGAAGATCAAACTTAAAATACCAACCAGCCCAAGAAGCACCAAGGAAACTAACAGCAAAAAGCTAGTGCACAAACCATAAAAGCAGTATTTTCAAGTAGAGAAGACTAATAAGTCTGAGTTACTACAGTTAGATTCACCACCAGTAGTCAATATTGATATGTCACAGCTCTTTCCACATGAAGGCATTGTGTATTTGGCTAAAACTATAATTGTTCTCAGATGAGGAAACCTAAAGTGAGGATGAATGAGACTATGAAATCTGCAGAATGCTTTCAAGAGATGCCAAACAGATCAATGTCATAAAAAGGGATTGATTTAGACAACAAGATTAACACCCAGAACTATGAAGCACTGTATCTCATATCCAAATAAAGAAATGGAAGATTTAGTAAAACAAATAACTGCAGAAATCGGCACTACTGACCAAGTTAATGTATACAAGCAAAGATAATTGATATGAGCAAAGTTTCATATCAAGATTCAATTTACCAATTAAAGAAATGCAGCACAGACCCCATTGTCAAACCAGGATGTCTTCTCTCATTGCTCTTGTTTGGCTTTGCCATCAATGTCACTATGAAGACAAAGTGCAGATGAACACAACACAAGTATCGCATGATTTGACAATCATTACACCGGGAGACTCACAGAAACAGCGAGTGTAATAATATACAACTTATGTGCTTGACAACTTGGTGTACATACAAGTACAGACAAAGATTTTGACCAGGGTTTCAAAAAAGAATCAAACATATTTTTAGAAAAGAAATAATCTGCTATAACCTTCACACACCCCAGCCCAAAAGAAGAACCTTGGCATATCCCAACTCCAGCCTATGTAAGAAGTCTGAGTGGGTGAGTCTTGAAACGTGGAAGGAGTTTTAATGTCACAAAAGGCAACAACTGCATTTACCACGGTAACTAGATTAGTTTGGTTCATTAAAAGTCTGTATGTTAAGAACTAAATTACAGATTTTCAACTTGATTAGTATTTCCATGTTGATATATGGATGTGAAGGCTGGAAATGCAAAGACAAAAACAGGTGTCGGTATGCTTCTGAAAGAAAATATCAGGCATTTAATGGAACAATCCTCTGGCAAGTGTCAGGATGAATCTGATAGCTTCACAACCAAAAGTTATCCAGAAAAGCAGGAGGACTTTTCTAGGATACGTGTTAAGAATGAAGATAAAGCATCTGCTAGGAGAGTGATATATAGGGGAGCAGGGACAGAAAACACTATTCAGCACAAGAAAAATGCATGGGGCTTCATAACACAGAGGATAAGCCGAGAGCAGCCAGAAACAGATGGGAACAACAGGGGTCTTGCTTGTGCCTGTAGCACATCTAATAGGAATGGTTCACCTGCGATGTAGGCTGCACTAAACTCTGACTGGACTGAACTCTGGTCATTCATAACTCCTCTGCTGGCACATTTGCTCTTAAATGGAAGGAGGGAGTAAAATAGAGATGATGGGGCTGTGCCTGTAATTGTGACCCTCATGACTTTACTGACCAGCGTTGCTAATTCCTTCCTCTCCGTTAACTCATAACCAGGAGTAACTCTGGTACCAACACCTCCATTCACCAAGAACTGCAGCTCTCACCATTGTCCAACTCTTTATCTGCAGCTCTTGTCCTTGCTGTTTCCACCTGGGCCATGCGTACTCAAACCCAGGAGTGGGCAGTGGGAAAGCTCATCTTCGCTCCTTTCCTCAGAGGGAATGGGAAGGCACGTGAATGAGTAATAAGCCAAACAACTGTATCACTTGTTAACCATACTGTTCGTTAGCAATAGCCCCTCCCAGTGCACCAGCTTACTTGCATGCATATCATCACTGGTTAACGAGAGGACATTTCCACGCAAAAATGATTAATGCGATCTGACCGTCCTCAGCAGCTATTCTTGCAGGACTTTTATTATGAAGCAGGAAGGACAAGGGTGTTCGTTTTCAATCCCCTTTGGAAAAGCAGCTCCAGCTCCGCTTCCTCATAGCGTAATGGAAGGAGCAAACTCTCACTGCCTCATGGAGAACGTTCCCAGGCTGTGCTCCTTCACGCACTGACCACTGCTGCCCGGGAGCCAGGAGCGTCCTACATTTGTGACTCTTGACCTCAGCTTCATTCCAACCATCTACCATAATACGGTGCTGTGATAACATGAAACCTATCCTGGAGTTCCCCAAGGCAACACAAATGACAAACCTGCTCTAGTCTACCCATTTGGAAGAGTGTGACTGCATCAGATGAAGCAATTAGATGTTCTAGCTAATCTCTAAAATTATGCCTAGAGATTGGATTTTTGTTTGAGTGACTACTCCCTCATTCACATGAAAATTCAGGACAACTAAAAGCCAGTGAGACTGTAAAGCGTACTAAGAGTTTAGCTCATTGCTATGAGAGAAACTTGCCAATATGATTGCAAAAGAATAACCTGCTGTAATTTGTCTTTCAAGGATCTACACCCTTGTTATGGCCTGAAAACTAAGACAGCCAAGACAAAATGAAGGCATGGATTGTCTGTCAGTTTGAAGGGACCCTCTCCCTCAGTGTTACAGAGAAAAAGTCTCTCCTTGGCCACTTCGTAGACTCCTGCCCATGTTCTTCACATGCTAAACTGGGATTATCACTTCCACACTTACATGTTGAGGGACCAAGTAAATCCCTCCACTATCTTATTTTTACTGGGACTGACCTCCAAACAGAACAGGAAATCTCTTTGTAAGCAAATTCCCATAACCAGTCCCCTTGCTGTTTAGTCTGCATTGGATTAAGCAGCGACTTGCTTGCTTCTTTGATTGGCAACCATAGTACTATAAAAACAAATGTACAGAGCAAGTCTCACCAGAAAAGCCTCCCAATCTGCAGACCCTTTCAGCTTTATTTGGACTGAAACTTGATGATAGCTCCACTAGACAGGAAACACTCACCCCTCCTTTCTAATACGGCACTACCAGGAGGACACATTTTCTCACAGACCGAGTAGGAGAGCGGGGAGGGGGGAAAAGAGCAGGAGCACCAGAGACCTGCTATAATACATGACTCAAATTCAAACTGTTGTAAGAGGCAGAAGCTGACAACACTGGAAGCTGGATATTTATTTATCCAAAATTTGATCCTTTGCTTGATAAAAACCCATGGTTTATACCATGCTTGAAATTGGGCGAGATATGGAAAAAACAAAGCATCCCAGACATTTTAGGCTTGCCATACTGTAGAAGCGGGAAGGAGTAGACACTTAAGCAGTGAAGAATTTTGCTTTTTTTCCCCTCACTGGATATAACACCTGCTTGTTAACGACCCTTTGCAATACCGGGCTTTGCAGCAGGACTTCCCCCAGGTGGCTAGGGCTCCACCTTTGCAGGTGCTGTAGGAATTCACAGACATGCAGAAGGGGTGGTCCAGCATCCACCACTGACAGAAAATCTTAAGGCAAGCGTACATGGGACAGAAAAAGAGTTTGGTGCATCATCATGCTATTCAGTAGCACACTTATTAAGACATGCGATACTTATGCAAGGGGATCACAGCCTGAAGAGTCACAAGAACAATATATTTCTTTTTGAGGCCAAGTCAAAGTTGTCACATAGTTGAGCTGGCATTAAAAGAAGGAGCCACCAGCAGGTGCGAAGTGCAAGTCTTGCCTTCCTTACACTTACATTCTGTGCATTTGGCACTGCTGTCTAAATTAAACCTCATCAGCCATGCCAGCTTATTGCCCCAGCTGCTTGCCCAAACGTCACCTCTGCTACATGTTTGATACTGGGCTATCTGTTGGCAAGATGTGGATCCACCTCCTACTGCTACCAGTGCAACCATGGTTGAGGAATACGTGCAAGAACTGGGAACTATACGGGCAGGCATACGTATGTGCACAATTCATCCAAGTCTGGATGGCTGCAGACAATATTTCTCCTGATGTTTTGTCACTGAGATAAAAGACAAAACAGTGACAGATTTGAAATTGCGCAGCCACCTACCTGTGCATGACAAAGTGCCTCTAGAGAGTCCTGGTGCTTTGAGAAAGGTGAATCTCAGTTCCACAGCTGAGTCAGCAAGGCACTTGAGCTCCATCTGAGCATGCGAGATGCTGGTGCCCAGCTACACTTGACGAGGTGAGGCTAGGCAAGGTCCAGACTGAGTTCCCATACCTAAAAGTCCAACAGGAAAGACACAAATAAAACTTCTGTGAGATTCTCTAGCTTTTCTAACTAGAGACAGTAGAAGTGGTCACTTACTGCAAAGCAGCAGGATGTTAAACCCAGGAAGCACCTGGAATGCCATGAGCTCTTCCTTCTCCCTCCTAGCCCTAGATACGCGCTTATTCTTTATCTCAGTTCCCTTCTTCTGTGTCTCTTACCTGCTACATTTCACATTTGCTGTGTTGTTGATCTCCAAGATTTCATCTTCACAGAGTTAAAAGCAAGAAGGGGGAAATACCTCCATCACATTCACATGATTCATTTTACTCTGAAGCACAGTTGCCACACCTGCTTTCATACAAGTCACCTGAAGGCAGTTAAAAAGATACTAGAAAAAGTAATGTGTGTTCCTGAAAGGAATCACCCTTCCTCTTCCCTTTGTTAGCACTAAAGTAGCTGTCTCACATTGGCCTGCACCTTCTTTTGGTGTAGGGTACCTAAGTTAGTCCCTTTTCTCATGAACATCAGCTCCTGTACAAAATGGCCATGGGCTGGTTTTGCAGATCAGCCACTGAGCTGCTTCTGTGAAAAAGAAAGAAAAAAACAGTTAGATTTCTTTCTTAGTTTTCTGTGATGTCTGAAAGTGGAGTCTTTGCTGGAGCTGCCAACAGCTGATCACCACCAGCAGGGCTGCTCATGCTGCTTTCTCCCAGCCAGCCCTGGGGATGGCTGGCTGGATCCCTTCACAGGATGACATAACTCACTAACGTGCAGAAAGCTATACCTGCCAAGAGGCTGGGGGGAGAGCGGAAGAAATCTTTCTAGCATTTCAGGAGGTTGAATTGCCTCAGCCAGAAGCCAGTGATGCCAGAACTGTCACAAGAGAGGGCAGGGCTCATGAACGAGGGGTGTGGGGTGAGGGAGCAGGGCCTCCCCTTTTTTGGCAGCTGGGAGGGATCGTGCCAGTTCGGCTGCCCCTGGAAGTGCAGCCCAAGCCTCCTGCCAAACGTACGGATCGCCAGGCTGGGGGCAGGTGAGGCTGCAGCGCTCCCAGGCCCTCCCTGCTGGAGCTGGTGCTGAGCCTGGCACCCCTGGGGTGTTCCCCAGGACGGGCAAATGGCACAGCTGGCCGGGCAGCTGGGCACCGGGGATGTCCCCTCGCCCAGCTAAGAGGGGCAGATCTACCCCCTGCAACAGAGCATCAGCTTTGTCCGGGGAGCCCTCCTGATGCCCTAGACTAGATAACCATCCTTGCCTCCTGCTTGGAGTGCAGCAATGAGGGTGTACATCTCCCCTCTGGCAGAGGGAGGACCTGAAGTCAAGTTTCCTGCTACCGTGGACGGGTTAGACTGAGGTGAAACCACTGTTTCCACCTACTAATTTTTTTTTTTCTGAGCATTGGAAAATTGGGGCTTCTCAAACGACGTCTGTCAGAGTTCTTATTTGTGGATGCCATCAGGGGTTAAACATGAGCTGGGGGTCTACTTACTGAGCTCAGGAAGGGAAGGGGAAAAAAAAAAAAAGAAGCCAGACAAACCAGAGGCAGTCCCAGGCATGCCCAGGAGCAGACCTTCGGGCACCTCAGGAATTTTACTGGCAGGAACGTAGGCACTTGCAGACTTCAGACGCCTCCAGGGTTAGGCAGTAGCTGAACAGGGGTTTTGAGGATCTAAATATTGGCCGCAAATGCCTACAGAGGCAGCTAGGCAGAGCTTACATGCCTAAACCTTTTTTGTGGCTCTAGCCCTAAACTAATATTATGGAAAATACCAGCAATTATTAGGGACTTCTTATCAGATTGGATACATATTCCCTTTGCATAACTTTACCATGGCCTCATTCATGTGGTGCTTAGAGAGGATGAATACCTGTTCTGCATGAGTAATTATGCCAAAGGCTCATGTGAGGGAGGTAGTTTATGACCGCTGAATAAGGCCAGCTATGTTTACCTATACAGCTTCATCACTTAAACTAAAAATTGCTCTTACCGCTAAATCTCCCTTGCCGCTTCGTTTGCCTGATTGCAAACAGATCTCAGAATATGCAGTTGCACAAAGATGATTGATGCCAAGATGCTGCACTGAAAAGGAAATATTCTTTTAAGTGTTATCACGTCCATGAGCATAAGCAAAGACATGTCATGTGACGGAATGCAAATAGAGCATTTCTTAGAAAAGCCATTTATTCGCCTCCATGATTTATTATTCAGTGACATGTAGGCTATTTTTTCTTTGTTATTGGCACTCATGTTCATAGTAACAAGGTACTTGACTTGAAGGTATTTGGCCAACCTTTCCAAAGTGCTATGTAAGCAGTAATCAGAGAGAGGTATGTTCGTGAGTCAACAAATTGCTCTCCCATGCTGATCAAACAGTCTTGGCATCTCTATAAAAAAAATACTAAACCAGATTTTGGACTAGCCTACCCAGTTCTCTCTCTAAAATTATTTATTGTATTTGCATTTGGCAGAGTCCAGGCTTAAAATAACCAAAGGTGCCAGCTGTTTTATTAATAATATTTTACATGTGATTTTCATTTATGTTTAGAAGGATAAATGAGATGGCCAGTTAGCCTCCACAGTTTTTGTTGCCATAAATTGTGTTTCATTTACTCAACCTAGGGACAGATGCGTCTTTCATTTTACACCATAGCTCCACAGCCTGCAGCAGAGAGCAGTCTAATACTTGGTCAGGTCAGTAGAGCTGAGGTGTATTTTGGAAAGCTTTCACTCCAACCCACACAGGGTTGTTACTATTAAAACAAGCAACAATCAGATCCACTGCACAAGCTGCAGGCTTTAACAGGAGAAGGAACTCAAATCTGAGTGGGATTTGTACTTGATTTCTATCGTCTATGTTCGTCATATGTGCTCGCAAATCCAGGCCCTGAACTTGAAACATATATTCCCACACTTAGTCTTCCTACTTCACTGTGTAAATGAATGCGTTAAAATGAGATGTATGTATTTTTGTATCATCTTACTGCTACCATGTGCAAAGTGAGTAGGGCTGCATGTATAATTGCATTTATTTTCAGCATGACTGCTGAACTGGAAATATTTTGGAAGCTTGGATTAAACTGATGCAAGCCCCCTCCTCCCCCCCTTTTTTTTTTTGCATGAAATGAAAAAAAGACAAAACATTGTTTTGCATTGAAAAGCTCCTTCTGACCCCCAAAATGAAACACTTCATTTTTGGACACATGTAGTGAAAGCAAAGGAAATGAAAAGACTAGATTTCACAAAGCAAGAAGTGGTGTTCTCCTTTTCATTCAGTAGCCTGGATGCAAGAAATACCTGCTTTGACTTCCTGAGGTGTTTGAAGCCACTGTCTCTCCTCCCTGGGGATGCCATTCACCATCTCTTTGGTTAAGGGGCACAAACCGACCGTAACTTTCCACGCAGCCCTCCAGCTGGGCAGCTTTCCTCCGTGCTGCCTGTTTTGTGCTCTCCCAAATGTGGAAGCAATGGGTGGGGGTATGAGATGAGTTGCCAGTGCTTGAAGCAGCTGCCTCCAAAGGAACGGGTTACTCTGCCACAGGCGAGATGCTCCCCCAAGGTACAGCGTGGGGGGCGGAAGCGCTTCCAAGCACCCTCCTTTTGGTCATATTTCAATTTGCCTGTGTACTTAGGTGTTCCCTGAACCCAGAGGTTGCTTATTCTCAGGGAAGGAGTCCTTCCCATCAGGCTACACAGTTATGCTGCTTTTAAACCAAAGGGTTACTTCAGCATTTGGTTTCTACCAAAGTGCTGTTAAAATATTTTCACTTATTGCAGGACCACAAACATCTGTTAATTATGGGGCCAGGGTTCATTTATTTATTTATTTATTTTAATAGCTAGGTCTTATTGACCTTCACTTAAGCACTTTTGAATATTTTACCCCATATAAAGACTGCTGTGTTGAAAAGTGCTAACAATTGCCATCATGGGAGTCTTGGATTCTAAGACAGTTTGCAGATCTCATTAAGCCAATGAGCTTTCCAAGTGCCCTCTTTTCAGTTCAGTGGAAGCAAGCTTAAATCCCTTCATATAGCAAAACAGCTGCTAGCAACGGAGGCTGCCTGACATGGGCAGAGAGAGCTAAGCTCACCCAGGGAGACTTGTCTTGTTTGGTGCCAGAAGACAGTGGCTCACACTGGAAACAGAGGGAGCTGTGAGAAGAACCCTGAAAAAGCAGCAGGGTGGCAGGGCTTCTTCAACACAGGGCTGATCAGTGAAGCAGAGTCAAGATCTCCAAGCCAGAAGAAAAATCTCCTGGTCGCCTTGTGTCTCAACGAACACGACTGGTGTATAGTCTGTGTCAAGGAGCATAGTTACAGTGATAAACCTTGACCAATGCAAAGCAAGACTGACAAGGTCTTCGAAGCCCAGTCAGTGATGAGCTAGTATGCCAGAAGATCTGCATTATGCCACTGAGAAGTCTCCTGTGCAGGAGAAAGCAGATCTTTGAGAAATTTCGAGAAAGCAAGATAAGCAGAACCAACTCTTCAAAGAGTGGTAAGATGCTCCAGGCATTCAACAGATCCAAAACCAGACTCCATATTTGCATATGGAGGTAGGAAAATGCCTCGGGTTAGACAACAGTGTTTCTATGCATGTAACTTTTTTCAGCTGTTTGTATGAAGGCACGACAGGCACCCAGCTACATCAGTTCAAGCGGAGCAGATCAGTCTTACATTATCACAGCAACACGTACAGAGCAAGACTAGTCTAGAAGCTTCCAGTTTAAAAAACTGAGACACACAGATCATAGCAGTGGCATTGGTGTTTTATCAGTTAACTCAAAAATAAGAGGGCAATGCATAGATTCACAAAAGAGTTGAGGCTATTAATTCAGCACTATTTAGGCACTTTTTATCTGTGAGGGAAAGGAAATGTCAACTCAGCACAGTCCCTCAGGATTTGTTTGGTGAAACCCACTCTATTAGATTTAGGATTCTCCCTGCATTGGTATTCAACCATACATCCTTGCAAGCACTAATCCAGTATAAAAACCAGAAGCTGCCCAAACACAATTCCCAAGTGCGATATAAGTGAATACCTCATTGTGGCATGGTCATTAACCACTGTTATAGAAAAAAAGAAAATAAACCAAGATTTGCACTGGAACACAAATGCATGATAAAATCCCTGAGTGCACGTTTTTGAGACATTGTTTTTACATTTAATTTACAGTTTCCAAGTGTTTATCTCTTCAGGTGGGATTTTACATATTGACCATAGGTAGAACACACCCCCTTTTATAATTCCCTTATCTTACTTAAATAGGAGACAGATAGTGACTTCTATACGTGCTCACACCTTGCTAACAGAAAACAGTGATGTATTGAAAATTTCCTTATCGCCTTCAGTTCCCACACAGGTGTTCTTGGTGATAAACTACTGAATGATATAAACAGTGATTTCAGGTTAAAAGTAACAATTGGTCAATAGGAAAAAAAAAGTAATTAAAAAACCCCAGAAATAAAACCACATTTCCTGGGTAGGATTTGGAACTGAAAATGCTCAAATATGGGAGCATACATGTGAATTTTGTCACAGTGACTGTGAAGCGCTGTATCTAGGACTTTTCTTTAGTAACGTTTGCTCTCACCTCTCACAACCCGCAGGCATCTTCTCTTGCATTTTGAGATCTTGATGGGCAACTCACAGATATGATAAGGAACAGTATGATATTCCCTCTGTTTTAGCCAATGAAATGAAAATTGAAAGAAAATATTCATCTGTCCACTGAGGGGTTTATCTCCAAGGGCTGTTGTCATAAACCAGCTCTTCTGCAACCATTCCTGAACAACACTGGCAGGAGAGTAATTCTGGAAGAAGAAACATTTTTTTCTGAGTTAGCTCTATCCATTTTCAGCTAAACTGCTAGTTTTCCCGTAATTGTTCTTTAAGATGTAATAGGGAGCACCTAAATGTATTTTAACGAGCTTACAGTCATTAAAAGTCGTTACTGTGTTGCTGCCATTGTGCAATGTGTATATTGAATCACCTCAGATACACAGAAAATTGTAAGAATTTTGAGTATTTTCATTTTTGTATCCCTGGGAAAACTTGTATTCTCTAACCTTTACTAGTTTTTTCCAAACAGACTACTAGAGATCTAGAAAAAAGCAAATACACACCTGCTATTGTAAAAGCGCACGGCCAAATCTTTGCTCCTGCAAAGGCCACAGTTTTCTGTCCAGTGTCATTAGGGACAAAACTGGAAACCCCAGCACGTGATGATGTTTTTTTGAAAATCCAGCCTCTGGCAAGTTTCCACCATCTGCATTTATTATCCAATAATGGGATCTACTAAGGTTAGTAATACATAAAAACTTTTGTGAAATGTAGGGGAATAAAGTATCATTTTAACAGAAGCAGGAATTCAAACATACATTTAGTTTCATAGGAAACATTCCAATATTGTCTCTAGGGCTTTTCCAGAGAAACACAGCCTCACGCTCCCTGACAGGACAGGGCTCTGGTTTTGCATTTATTCATGTGTCACTATCAGGCTTCAGTGGCTGCACTCAGCCAGGCAGGCATTACCCCTGCTGGAAAAAAAGGAAAAAAATTTTCTCAGTGTGTTACAGACTATTTCTATAAGACTATCTGGTAATTGAGTCCTATTTGGTAGGGAAGCCCATCTTTCTTAGATTTTTGAGGTATCTTTTTGTATTTAAAAACATTGACAATATCAGACCTACTAAATTTTTCTTATTTATGCCTCACGTGCTTTCTGTAATTATTTTATGTCCTAATCTGCCTCCACACGGGAAATGTCTTAGCAGGGCTTTCCATGATCACCTGTGTTCCACATCTTGGTGTGTACCCAGCTTCTGAAAATCAGAGTTAAACATCTAGTTAATAAGTTGGTTTTACAAGTGAGAAGACAGCTTAAGGAAGAGATTCTTTGCTTTCCTTTTATCAAAGCCACAGTAATCTTGGATGTTTTCCATAAGGTCAACTGTTGTCTGAATAGGTTTTTTTTGGCATCTACAGGAGTAACCAAATTAAGGACAAAGGTTTCCAAACCCATAGTATGTAATTTTTTACTAATGACAGGTTTCAGTGGATCTCAGCTTCCCAACGCTTCCAGTTTCTCTATGATATGCAGAGTACCAGTACATAGGTGCAGCGTGCTACAGTAGCATCCTTACAATATCTACTTAGCAAGTATTGCTTTCTCAAACCCTGTCATAGAGGGTTCTTCACTCAAGATGGATGGGAGTAGCAGTTTAGATCACCAGCACCTCTGGCAGAACAACTATTCCAAGGTCAACTGTACGGAGTACCAAATATCCCTTGATTATTCCTAAGCAGTCTTGATAATCATCAGATATGCTTAACAATTCTCAAGAAATCTCTTCATAGGGTCAGGACCCCATAGTATAATTTCATATGCATTAACAAAATGGAAAAAAGCTCTTGAGGCGTCTTTGCATTCCTGAGACCCATTGCATTATTTTTATCTGGAAGAGCCACAAGCTATGACATATTTTTTATTCTTGCTGCAGTTCTTGTAACATGAGTGTTGGCTGTGGATCACACTCCAGCACCACCAGTACTGTCTCATGTCGTTGACTCTTCCTTACTTCGCTCAGTCAGGGTCCAGTTGGATGCCACCATCTGTCAGAGTCCACAAGGAGGCACGGGGTCTGAGAGTGGATTCTCATGAGAAAGACGGCAATGTGAACAGGAAATATCCCACCAGGAATCCCTTCTTGGGACAGGCTCCTGTGGAAAAGAACAAACCCTTATTGTCACTATTGCAGTTATAACTTGGTATTCTTGTGCTCATCCTTTGATTCTTTCTCTCTCCCCCCACTCTATTCCCATCCGACGGGTGGGAAACAGGATATTTTGTGAAATTCTTTCCTTCCTGTGTGGGTCTACATGACATCTTTAATTAGCAACTCTCTGCAATGGAAGTGAAGAAATAAAAAGCACAACTGTCCTGCTGAGGAGATCATAATAAAGTTGCTTTTTGAACAGGTATTTAAGGCATCACTTTCTGCCATTTACGAAGACCATTGATGTTAATATTTAAAAATATCACACACACAGAGAAAATTTAAAACACACTTTCCTGCAGAATGAGCTGTCAGGAACAGCTTTACAAACATTGTCCCTCTTTGTGTCACACTGGAGAAGCTCGGATGCAAAAGAGTGATGGGAGGGAGACCTCTGTCTGCTTCCCTGGGCAGAGCTCCAGCCAGCTGGCACCCGCCATTTCATCTGGAATGAGTAGAAGCACACGTTTCTTTAAGAACTTTACCCTGGGAGCTGATCAGAGTGGGGTGGCCTTCTACAGACAACCACTGTGGTTGCAAGGACTTTTCTGAGGGTGGGATTTGACGCTATGGAGGAACAGACAGCAGTGCCACCTTGGAAGGAGATCCAAGTAGAGACAAGCCTGGCAAACGCAGAGAACCTGGACCTGATCCTCCCCTGGCTTGCCCTGTAGGATGGTAGGTGTAAAATGCTATTATGCCTCATCTGGCAGGACTGCCCTTAAACATCAGTGGTTCAAGTGACAGACCCCAACTTCTGGATGTCCTTATAGGTTTGGCCCATTCCTCTCTCCCAGACCCACAGAGCTAAAATTTCCTTTTCCCCCCATTAGTACGGATGTACAGCCCCAGGGGACATTAAGATGATCTTAGTTTTTGGTTTTCTTTCTTTTTTTCTCCTTTTTTTTTTTTATTAGTTTGATCCTCTGATGCTTTACCTGGCACCTGGAAAAACTCATTTATACCACTACAGAGCAGCATGCACTCATTTTGTGAAAACAAACAGTAACCACACAAGAAGCTAGTTTGGGGAAAAACCATGCTCCGTGTGCCAGTATGGCATTCCTTCAGCGCCGAAAGCGTGGGGGTATGAACCAAGAAAACTGCAGAACGAAGCATGAGGTTGTAGTATTGGCAGAGCGTCTGTCATATCCAAAATGTGTCCAAAGGTTGGTGTGCAAAATCATGGAGGATCTCTCCAGGCTGTATGTCACATCTAAGAAAAGTCTCACAGAAAGAAATAAGAGGACACTTTTTTCACGCTGAGCTTGTGCACCAAATCTCTCGACTGCTATCTCACAGCAACAGGTTTGTCTACAGCTACTTCATAACATAAAGCAACGAGAGGCACTGCCTCCTGATTTTCATGCAGATCTAATCATGAAACAAGAATGTGCTTGGTCATATTCGTACTGGAACTACTTGTCCAAAGTGAGGTTTGCACACCCCGATAAATCAGCTTGCAGCAGAAAATAGAAACTGCTACTGGTAGTGACTGAACCTATAACTCTGAGCAAAGATTACTTGTGTGTGAATATTGCTAATGGCATTAAGTGTCTTTATCACATCTTGTAAAGTGTTATCAATCAAACTACAGGTGTTAAGTAGGTAAAAGCTGTAGCTTGAGGCAACAGATAAGAAGCTTTCCCTTGGATCTTAAGCACTGTTCTCTAGTAGAGCTTTCCTTAGAGAAAGTGTCAGGATATCAAAGGGAAAAAAGAAAGATTTTTTTTAGGCCTTGGGGCAGAAGCGAGAGGGGATTTTGTATACAGTTTTAGGAGAGGCATTATAAACCTCTCAGAATGATTTCCAATCCAATCACAACCAGATGTTGCTTATATTTACAAAAGAATCTGCCCTTTTTTTTTTAAACAAGAATTTGCTGGTATTATTAACAACTATGGCTTGTGAACTTGTGAAATATATGTGGAAAGAAAGGCAAGTATATTTGAGCCATGGGAGCTTACCATATACCATAGGTACCCAAAATAAATGGGTGGCAACATTACACTGAGACTTGTTTGCTGTATTGGGAACTAACACGTATCGCTTGGCTTGCTCCAGTCCTGTACCGCAGCAAGTGTTATGCATATTTAATGCACAGAATGTAAAGAAATCAATTTCAAGGCTATAATTGAAAGCCACTATAAAATTCCACTATTACTGCTATGCTGTAAATTGCATATGTTATTGATTCCTCTGGCCTCTTTTACAAGTGAGGTGACTTGGTGGGTTGGGGCCTCAGCCCTTCATCTGCATTCAGACCCCGTCTGAGGTTGGGAGTGAGAATGAATCTAGTGGCCTTACTCTAAGTTGCCATTTGGGCATGCTATAAACCCACCAGCATGCACAGGGCTCCTGCAAAAGTGGGCTCTGCAGAAAAGGCTGAGGGTACCTCCACAGAGCTGCACAAAGAAACTCTCAGAACGGGGCCCACGTTCTCTTTTAAAATGCATGTAGTTCTCTCTGCAAGGGCAGAAACAGCTGCAGGCATAGCAAGGAAAAAGAAGATACCCATGCCTGGCTCTCATTTGAACCACAAGTTTGCATTTTTGAGAGCTGAAAAGAAAAATGCAGAGCAACAAAATTTTTTTTCTGAACCAAACAATTTTTTCTTAAACAACTTTCTTTATACTTTCTTCTCACTCCAAGAAAGAGAGGGAGTTATCAAAAGGAAAGATTGGCTTAAGAGGTACAGGTCCTAAACAGCTTAAAAACCCTTTTCACTTCTGTCATCAGTCAAAGGCTTCAACTTGTTTTTAAGACAGACAAAAGCTTTGACAGCGATTTACAGTCTGGGAAAAGAGGCAGGGACGTATCCAGGGAACCAACTTGAGGCAGACACCAGAAAGCAGAAACCAGAAACTTGGCCCCAGATTTCCAGTCCTGAGTTCCAGCTGCCCCACCTGAACTCTAAACCATAGGAACTGCAAGCCAAAACCAATCATGAAAATGGAAAAAAACCCAACCAATAATGCTCTGCTAGAAAAAAACTTCGCAAAATTCCGTACGTGTAAACCAATATCAGAACTGTCTACCTCCTACTACCAACCATTGCAGATGAAACAAACCCAACCTCCTCATACACAGATGCATTTTCAAATGAGCTGATTTTGTCAGGATTTCAGCCAACACTGGTCTTTACCGTAGGCTCAGTTAAAAACTATCTCATATTACGGTGAACATCTCCTGTGGCCTCTCTGCTATCACAGAGTGTTATGGTATTTTTTTATCTAATGGTATAACTCTATTTGCAAAGGCAATGCCCCTGGAAAGGTAAGAATTTTTTTCTGCCCAAAGTGATGGTGGGTCAAAACTCGAACCCTAACTCTGAGCCCTTTGGACAATAGCCCTTGTCTTGTGAGCCATGGTGTGGCCCAGATATAGAGGAGCTAGCTTTCCAGATGCCTAGCCATAGCATTAAGAAATATATGCAAATTAATTCACCACATTTACTACCCTAATCTAATAGTAGTAGATCAGCCCCTGATCTGAATAGCCCTATCTCAGTTACCAAGACTGACTGACTGGAGTAATTGAAGTGATTTTACTTAACGTTTGCCTTAAATGATCTGGCAATCTGATTCAGATAAGATTTCAAACAGCGTCTGTGCTTTTGATCTCAAATTAGCTTCAAGATAAACTCAGGCTTGGTTCAGACACAGTAAAAAATCCCTCAAGTATATCATGCTCAAGCCCTCTTCCTGATTCCACCAGCTTAATTAAACCTCATCTCAACCCGGTACATCTCTATTGCAAAGTGGCGCTGGGGATGGTCTGAACTGTAGGACAGTGCGGGGAAGCTGAGGGGAGCAGCAAGACAGCACGGTCAGAAACTCCTGTGGCTGAAAAGTAGAGGCAGGAAGGAGAGAGACCTCTTTCTTTTAAATGCTGTGATTTGATGGGTGTTTTCTGGTCTCTCTGGTATACAAAGAAAAGTGCCTGCGAGCAATAAGATCAAGAGCCAACATGTCCTTTCAGCACAAGTGACACTAAATTAATTTATACAAGACACCAGTCAAAAAACATTTCTATGAGTGAAAGCTCAAAGCGAGCCTGAGCCTTTCAGGAGCTTTCCTTCCGCCTTCTGTTCACTTCACAGGACTGCTTCAGACAGAAAAGCTTCTAACATTTTGAAGGCACGCTACACAAGACGTACTATTTCTTTTAACATAAAAAGCCCTGTTTTGTTATAGGTATTTGCTTTTAACAGCTCTGTCCCTTTGTGCATTCCTTTCTCAGGTACAGTACGGGTGCTTCAGGGCAACTCTAAAGACAAATTTCAACAGTGACTTAGGAGCCTAACTACCAAGTGTGGTGTGCCTAGCACACTGGTTTTCTAAACGACGTGCCAGCTAAGCAGACAGATGCCTGTCAGGATATTTCAAGTTACTTCTGTAACTAACCTATAGAACAAATTCTCTCATGCAGCTTTTTAACAACCGGAGGTGACAATATACCTTCGAAAGTTGTTTTCTAAAGGTATTCTGGCACACATTTCTCTGTTCATGCTTAGGTTTTGTGGTGTTAATTCCCATTTTTAAAAGTGAGGGAAGTATCTAAGCTCAGGTTTTTAAAAGTACATAAGTGCGAATAGCTGCAGATGTGCACCCGAGTACCTCAGGCTTGCTGAAATCCGTACCTATAATTTGCAGCTCTCTTTTTATCATTTACCCTTTGCTACTGTTGAAAGGAACAATGCATAAATACTTTGAAAAAGCTGGTCCTAAGTAGCAAAATTACTTTAGAAGATGAGTTTGAAGTTCTTAATCCCCTTAGAAACGCTCCACTTTTTTGTACTTCAGGTCTACAGAAGTGTTTGTACATCACCTAAAACCACAAAGCCTGATTTTGATTAGGCTGTGGGTACCACTGCTAGGTTGTTATTCTAAGATAGTATCATGGAAAAACTTCAGTTATAACTTAATTAATTTAAACACTATCATTACTTTTGAATGGAAGCATTTTATCCAAGCAAAGGATCACCCCTGAATGGCTATATTTGTACTGCGGAGTAACTACGGCTCTAGGGTTCAGCTAAGGTCTGTAGTCAAAGTTATTGTATTAACACTTATGTTATACTGCTGCCTACAGGTCCTTATTTAAAATTAGGGTGTTACAACTAACATATGTTTAAACAAGGCTCCTGTCCCAAAGCTTAGAAAACAAGCAAGATAAGAAAGGTATGTGAGAAGGTACCCAGCAGAACCCATTTTAACTTTTCATGGTTATGTATCACAAACTGTGATTTCCACTTGTGGACAACTGCAAATTTTCTAAAGCAAAAGAAGACATATTTGTAATTCCCACATGTGTAGGTTGTGCAAAGAATATATGGACTGTCGTTTCCTAATTTGTAGTTTACAGATCCCTTACAAATAGCCCAGTGATCCCAAGGGCTTCTCATGTTGCATCTCACTAGTATACTGGAAAAAAACAGTAGCACATGCCACACATTTTATCAAAATAGAAACATCATTCTTGGGGAAGCTATGGTGGAGAGGGGCAGTTTTCCTCTGCAGTCCATGTACACAGTTCTTCTTTGGGTAACTGAGTCTAATTACTATACACATATTCTGGATTTTAATGTATTTTCTGACTACAGGAAGAAGAGATTTCAACTTAGTGCCCGTAGAGGAGCCAGGCACTTCTGCAGGCACTTCCTCTCCTCCTTTACAGAACTGATTGATTTTGGCAATCCAGGATGCTGCTGATTTCAGCTAAAGCTAACAGCAGCTGAAATGGTGTTCCTCCATGCACCACAAACATGCCTTTTTTGCAAAAGGAGATTCCTTTATTTGAACAGTTAGCAAACTGCCACCCCCTAAGATCATGTAAATTAATAGAAATGTTAGCATTTAGCACTCAACACCCTCTGCACCCTGCAGGCTGGATAAGGTATTAGTCATCTCTAATTAAAGTTGTCTGAAGCTAGGCAGTCCCCAGTGACTGCCACAATACAGTTTCCTATGTAATTGTTGGTCAATTTGTTGCAATATATCATCAGGAATACTGAATTATTAGCTATAATTACAACTATAGAGTCAATAGCAGTGTCGCAGCAAGGGTAAGTAAACACTACAAAATTATGAGGGATGGGAATACCTTTCTAACAGCTACAGCGTACTAGTAGTACAAAGACCACCCACCATAACAGCTAGGCACAATGATAAATTCCTACTTTGAAAAGTGGAGTTGGATATTTTCCCCTTAATGGGCTGCAGTCATCTTTGTGACATCCCCTATAAGCTCCTCTCTGGTTTCTGCCCACCAGCTGTGCAGAGCATGCATGTTAGGTGGTTTAAACTAGGTAAAAAAACATGCAACCTGCCAGACTCAATTTTACAGCCACCACTGTCAAACCATTTGCACAGACCGTCCCCACCTTCCAAAGGTCTACAAAAGGAACCTCCCAAAGGCCTGCAGCCCATTTTCCTATGGTGCTTCAGTCACTCCAAGTCCCATTTTCAGAAGTGGTCTGAGGGACCATGAGCCCATCTCCCACAGCCTGTCAGACAGACACCAATGCGTCATTTTCCAAGGGCCACCTCCTCAATGAGTATTTAGACATTGGAATCCTGATACGGTTGAATAGTTATGGGTTCTTGGAGAACTCACCCTTTAGGTATTTCTGAGAATGGCAATGCAAGGTCCTCTGTGGAAGAGAAGTTTGATAGAAATGCCTACTGCTTTTCATTGCACTTTTCAAAGAAGAACATAGTATTTGCTGTTAATACTTTGATGAACAGGACAGCCACTTTTCAAAACTATTCACAATTTCAAAGGATACCTTAATTTAAAAAAAAAATAAATTAAAAAGTATTTTTTTCCAGATCAAGTCTAGGACTTTCAAGGAATCCAAAGAAAAACCACTTCAGATAAGATATTTCAGGTTTTACTCTAAGTTCAAGGTGCGTGCCTGAGAGTTCAGTGGGTGGAAACACGACCAGTAAAGTTCAGCATATACTGCAAGCACCGAAGTCTAATCAGGGGAGTTGGTCAGGCTTTTAGTTTATCTACCTAATCTCCAACCATGGCCTCAAAGCTTGAATATGTGACTCCATCTCTTTAAACCAAGAAACAGGTCATTAAGATTCAGGCTGTACAGCTAACATTACACTCATTTAACAAAATGAGAGTTCAAAACAAAAAAAGTTTAACTCCACATCAGAGACATTTCTGGAAACCATAGCTTAACTACCTATCTTCTCTCCATAGGTTTCAAATGAAACAGGCACAGAGGTTTTCTTTGGCACAGCCTAACCCTGTTCAACCGGGTGTGGGTTTCAATTAAGTCACCCTTGTGCAGGAATTTGAAGTCAAACTTCTATAAACTTTTTTGATTACTTTTTATTTTTCTGTTTGTTTGTTTTTAAACAACCCAGCCACAGCGGTCACACTGCCGAAACCAGCCAGGATGGCTGCAACGTCATCGCAGAGCCAACGAGCCGAGTCGCAGCCCTGGCTGGGCGCATGCTTGTGGTCTGTTCCAACAGCTCGTAGCCGCCTCGGTGGAAAAGCAACAGCGTGTTGAAGCTCAGGCTACAATGAAAGTGACAGGTACTTCTGAAGAACAAAACTACAGCTGTAGCCCTACACCCTTTTCTGGAAATCTGGCACAGTCATTTGTGGGAGAGAAGGTCTCAATCAGAGCTGGCTGGGTGACCATGGAATAACTCCATTCCAAAACTGTGCAGGTTTTCCAATTTTTCCTTATGGTCTTGAAATGAAAACAAAAACTTTTCAAATAGAAGGATGTGGAATTGTGTTGAAACGTCTATTTCTGAGATAGAGAGATCAAGTTTTCAGTCAGGCTTTAAGATCAGACATAACCAGAGACCTCATCCTGGGATGTAGAAAACTCCCCGTTCATCAACACCAGCCCCTCTGCAAAATGTTTTGGCATCCAAGAAGCAGCATATTTCAGTTAAAATATATTTCATCAAACATGTTCTGACCAATTCCAATCTTGAGATGACATTGTGTCACCAGTTTGTGGAAAGATCGGTATTTAAAAAAAAACTCATAAAAACAGAGGACTGGAAAAGAAGCTGAGGAACAGCCAGTCACTCAAAAGACATTTGTCAGCAAAATTAAATATAAGTTCAGGCATATTCTGTTTCATCACATACTGTTCCTTTTAGGGGTGAGGCATTTACAGTCATTTCTCTATTTTGGAATGAGACTGCAAGACAAACAGTTTATCTTCATCTTGGCAAAAGAAAGTTACATTAATGTCCATCAAGATGAAAGTGGCACGAAACAGAAAATTCTACAGTTTAAATAGTGACTCTATTCTTCAGCTGTGTGCAAACTATTCTTCTCACAGGATGCAATCAAATGTTAATGTCTTGATTCAAGAGTTACCAGTAATCTGGAAAACACAAACCCATGTACTTTATGTATATACATGTACATACTTACACATACATATAGTATTTAGTACCTATATATATATGTTTCTGTGGGGACACACACACATACACAAACAAAAACCACATCTGGAGTTCCATTAAAATATTTCTTCTGACTCCTCAATAACCACAGTTACAGTAAGCAGTTTCCCTAGAAGAAAGAGAGCAGGGCTAAGGTCAGCCGTCTCTGATCACCAGTGTTTGTACAAAGTGATTTTATGTTTCATTTGCATGAGATGAATATCAAGTTAGAACTTTTCCTCATAAGAATTTTTACAGAAGTAAAATATTTGGAAGGTTGAAAGATTTTCCCAAAAGAAGGTTCAGGGAATAAATGAGAGCTTATTTATATTTTTGAAGATTTTTGCAAGTTCAAAAATAGGGAGAAAAATATTAACCTTGTTCCTCACACCATTGTGCTAAGGTACACAAGAATGTCTGTATTGTGTTCCTTCTGCTGAAGCTAAAATAATAATAAAAAAAAAAATCGGAGAAAGCATAGTGTGTAAAAGCTAATTCCTGTTTCAGTGAAAGCATTACCATTTTTCATTTTAGGAGTCTTACTGTCTTTTCATCAGGAAAATGAATTGAAACGTGATGTACATTTTCCATCAACTAAACACCTTTCTTTCCATGAGATTTCATTGTTTGCTTTTTTATTTATTTTTTCACAAAATGTTTTTATTGAAACAAATTTCAGCCTATTCTAGTTTGCATTTTGGATTCTCTAAAAATTCAAATTCAAAACTTCAAAGCAAGCCAGCTCCACAACCATTACTTTTGTACGATTTCGATCAAAGCCATGGAAATTCCTGGTTCCACCCCGGAATAATGAACTGGTCCAGGTTTCATTTGAAATCTGGCTCTGAGGAGCTGACTTACCCATCTGGTTTGCAAGAATCCCGCTGTCTTCACCTGACCCGAGAGCATCCCCTCATAGCAAAGCTCTCGTCCAACTGGAACATATCCATGCAACACAGTCCCCATCCCATCTATGTGGGGGGGCACCAACGTTTCGCTGTCAACCTCCAGTTTACCAGCCTTCTCCAAGTTCAGAAAGCTCCTTCTTTCTGTGTCTTGAAGATCAAGGTTTTTTAGCAATTCAGTAGCTAGCTGTGTTTGCCTGAAGAGACCCTCCCACTGCTCTTTTATCCTCTGAAGGCAGGCCAATTTTCAACTACAGCCTGACGGTTGCCTGGGTTAACCTCTGCTGTGTTTCATGAGGCTTAGAAACCCCAATACACCTTTCGAACAGCATGTTTGATCACACTCCTCTGGCAGATAAGCAGAAAATTAGAACGAGCTTCTCCAGGTAAGTGCCATCTTCCAGGGGGGAATGCCCGGCAGGCAGGGGGGCGGGCAGGCAGGTGAGGAGATCAGTTACAACGGGGACGCAGAAAAGGCAGCTCTGCAATTGCACAGTAACAACACTGTTTCAATGCATCCCCAAGGTAAGGCTGTGGCATTGCAGTGGTTGCTTCTACAGAGACGTAGAGATAAGCACCTTGACAGCACTTTTTAGCCCTAAAATATTGTATGTAAGACACCTAGGTGGCTGTCCAAAATGAGGACAGGACACCCCTACCTTGTTCTACATAGCTTATATTCAAGTTTTCTAGATTGGAATCTACACGTTTCAATTCAAAGCCTTTTGTCCTGTAGGTTGTCCTATTATTTGTAGGATCTTTTTCCATCATGCTTTTTCCATCATCCAAGGAAGAGCCCCTTCCTCTTCTCTCATCAACAGTGACCACGTGCTGAAACCCTGTGAAATAACACAGGCAACAAAATGTGATTTACTTCAACTTATTTTTTTAGTTTTCATCCGTCATGTTTGTCCAGGTCTAAACGCAAACTTCACTGTACGGGAATATTCAGGTCTTGAAGTTGGTCCAGGCTGGAGTCAACAGCTAAATTGTCCTTTGAGTGAAGGGTGGTAATTCCGAGGAGCCTGGAGGGATTGACTCCAGGGATTTAATCAGTCCTCTGGACACCCAGCATGCCTGGGGTAAAAGTTATCCTTCTTAAACCCGGATGTGTCCAAAACTAGTGGATTTTTAAAAAAAAAACAACCAAAATTTTTACCTCAATGTTTTAAGGGATTTCTTTTTTTAATTAGAAAAACATAGTTCAGAATTCACCACCAAATCCCCACTCCTTAGGACTCCATTCTCTCCTATGCCTTTCACCACTTTTCCCCAAATCCAAACCACACATTTAACCATCTCCTGCTGAGGTCAATGGGATTTAGGCAGATTTGCACCCCTGGAGCAGGCAGAAACCGAGCTCCTCCACACCGACAGCACCTCAACTGCTCAGATTTGTTCCACAGCGTGGCCTGCGAAAGAAATTGTTTCAAGGTGTGCAAAGCATTTGCTGCCTGCTGCTGTCGGCAAACTAAAACCAACAAGGAGCTGCTGCCAGGGAAGAAAAACCTAAACCCCTCCCTGGGGGAAAAGGAACACACAGGAAGAGAGGGAAAGCAGGGCGGGAGGTGTGGGATCACCCATTGGATCCAGCCCTCGTTCCAAAATAAGCCAAGCTCACTGTAGGTGCAGGGTTTGGCTAAGCCTGCTCATCCCCCCATGTGCACCCATGCATCACCTTAAGTGGATGGTTTTCACACGCTGAGGATTTTCCTTGCTGTTTTGGGCCTTTCCTCAAAACCTTGCAAAAAGCAGCGCCTCCTACTCTACTTCCCGGTGACTAGCTGCCCGATGTCGAGTCAGGAGAGGGCATCCAAAACCCTGCACCCTTCAGAAAAGTGGGCGTCTGTGCAGAAGCACAGCCCTGCTGCAAACGCCTGCGAGGCGGGGGGTAGAGGCAGAGGTGTGCCCCTTATTCCCAACATGAAATGCGCTGAAGTGCTTTCTCACCCACATTGATTTGTTGATATCCATTTATGGTGCAAGAACTTGGACTACAGACCTTGAGGCAACAATGCTAAAATCTATAAACCCCCCCATGCAGACAAATCTGCCTGGAGTGCACTGCAACAGATTTGAAAGGGAAGGAAGCCAGGCAGGGGAGGCGAGTCGTGAGATGGAGAGCAACAGTCACAGGAAAGGCCTGGAGCCTGATCATCCTTCCCTCGATCCTGAGTCTTAAATTTTCTATTGTACATACCACTTCCCCAGAACAGTTTTCTCCAGTCAATGCAGCAGGTATACAAATGATATCACATTATAGTAACAGGAATCAAATCAGAATCCACATTTAAAAACTTTAAAAGCTAAAGCAATAAAATGGCTAGATATGCAATCCTATTTTTCTTCATTCATTTTGGGGTTATGCTTATAGGAACTTCCTCTTCTATATAACTTCTTTCACAGTCTCCAACAGAGACCTCCTCCAGACAACCTCAGTGGTAACAAAACAATGTTGTCCTTGCTGAATGACAGCACCAATTTTTGTCCCTCTTTTGAGCGGATGCATAAAACAGGCACTTTGTCTCTTAATACATCTTTTTTTCCATCACTCTGAAAACGTATTGCACCTTCCAAAGAATGGGACTGAGTTTCAAAAAGGGATATTCCTTAACAGAAGATTTTACAATTCACTTCAGTAAACCATGGATAACAAACAATAAACTGCCTTTTTCAAACTATTTCAATGGAGGTTTTGCCCCAGAACAAGTGTTAGATCCAAACCTCAGGTCCACAAAAGAAAGCTCACTGGAAAACAGAAAAAATGACATTAAGGTTACAACTGATTTGTCCGCTAAGAATATTTTCCAACTAAGTTCTATTTCATCCAGTAATGTAATGCTTTTTGTTCTGAAGCACATTCTACTACTACTGCTCCTCACAAAGTGTTCCCCAATGTCATAGAGAGAGTATATTTTTCAAATATGAATTCACAGCATTTATTTTAAGGGCATGTTTATAGGGGTTGGAAGGAAGTTCAGATAAAGTTTCTGCATTGTGGCAATATATGAAGTGAATTGTTTTAATAGGGAAGAAGTTTAAGATAATCACTCAGCCCTGTTTCCTTTACTGGTTGAACTCCTTTGGTCACATCTGTGAGAGCAATGCTGTCCACTTTGTTTATTTTTCTTTAATTGACAAATTTTAACCCTGAAAGTAAAGTTGAAAACGAAGAAGCGAGTCCAAGGGGCATCCTGCTACACCAGCGTGTGTCCTTTTCCAATTGCAGATGCCTCAGTAAGCAAGTGAAGTGATGACTTTTGCCTTTCTCCCTGAATTTCTGTCTTCCATTTGTCATAGCCACCATCTGCAAAGAGCAGCTTGGCATTGCCATGTGCCAACTCCAGATATGCTAGGGAGTTGCATAAAAAGAGGATCTAACTGGGAAAATTGTAAAGCTAGTGGGAACAGGGCAGGCTCTGACAAGCAGAGGGGAACTCCTCAGAAACATCTTATTGTCAGGGAGAAAACTAGACGTGAAGAAATTATACAGCACAAATACAGTACTACCTTCCTAAATCATGACATACAGCTTAGGATTTTGCTGGTGAAATCTGAGTGGAGATCTGCAATCCAGAGACTCCCCTCAACCAACATTTCTGTGGTTCTATGGTCTTGCACAGATAAGAATAGATTTTCCGTTCCTGTCTGACTGCCAAAGTTGTCCTTCTCCTCTGGTTTCTTTTTTTTTTACCCAGCAGAGAGGGCTAGACAATTAGCTATATAGTTACTTATGAATTTTTTCAAATACTTGAAAATATGAGGGGGACTAGCCAGACAAAACCAAGTCTACTGCTCCCTTATCTAACAGACCAGAAACCAGGGACTTCTTCCAGCAATGTTGGGAATGTTTGTCTAGATCTTAGCGCTCTCAGGTCCAGGACAGAGTTCTGGATCAAAGGTCTCCATGCCTCACGCAAGTGCTCTGCAAAGCAGGGCTGATGAGTCGGAGAGCAAGCCTTGCTAATGCATCTGCGCTGCATCTGGGGTCTGAGGTACTGCTTCGCTTTGCCAGGTGGCTATATCAGCAGGCTTGGAGCTTGTCCCAGTGCCTCTAGGTCAATGCTTGGTGCAGACATGTCACCAACATGCCCTACATACAACTCTCCAGCAAGGCGCTGGCAATGTTCTCATCTGTCCTACCACTCGGCAGATACCACAGGTCACCCTCCGATTCGTGAGGGATCCCGTGCCTAGCATAAGGCCTTACATGAGGCACTGAGACCACATAGGGGCCAAAACCTTTCCTCAGAGACTGTTTCTTATCTCAGACGTAGCAAAACATTATTAACTCAGCCGCAGGTAGACAAACCTGACCGGAAGGCTTTCTGCCAGTTTGCCTGTCCCCGGCAGCCTCTGCCAGGCCTCTGACAATGACATCCATCAACCACAAAGCGTGCAAGTCACGATGCACTTGGGCATAACAGAGGCGTTACAACGCAGATTTAGTTATGTCTGTCTGACTCTCATGGAAACCTTACAGGCTTCAATAGTCCCTTAAAGATTTACAGTAATACTAAGTAAAAAACGAAAAAAACACACAGCTCCATTTCCCACTATCAAAGGGAGAACTTGCCAAGAGCACGGGAGCAAGACAGGCCGAATGTGAGGGAACAGGCTCGTTTCTGCATTGCCTGTATATCAGGTGACTTTTGCTGAGGTGCCTAACTTTTGTCATTTGCGGATGAAAATGTTGGCTGGTAGCTTCCTTTTATACTGCTTCTGGAAACGCTGAATTTTTGAAAATTTGGTGAGCTGGCCTGACTAATACATTTACGCATGTTGACATTTAGTTCACAGTTACTGCTGAGATAAAACCCAAATTGTTTTTTTTCAAGACTACAGTCGTGTGCAGTTCTGCAATTTAATTTATTTTAACATAAGTCAAAAAAATTTTAGTTTTAAAATAGGACAGAGAATTAGATGTACGCTTTTGCTGAACAAAAGGGCAGTTGATGTCCCCAAACCTGAGAGTGACTGTTCTGCGGCGCCTGTCCTCAAAATGCCTAACTGTGAAAGAAGACACCTCAATTGTGCTAGCCTGCACAAAAAAGGCAGCTGCCAGGGACGTACAATATCTATGCTGCATTAGTTCATTCCTCAGCACCTTTCTAGTTCGCTTCCGAGAGCGCTACAGAAACAAAGCGAGGCAGGCAGACTTTCCATGCTGGTGGACGCTTTTGCAAAGGTACAACTTCTACAACTTCCTTGTTTAAATTATCTGAGCAGTAGGCGGGTGGAGCACCTTAATAATTTGCTTTTCTCTTTTACTACTGAAATAAAATACCTAAAATATCTGAGGGTGTTGGAAGAGAGGTCGCTCTTATTGCATTCCTTCACAGGCGGTGTTGCTTTTGCAGGGACACCTGTCTCCCTGAAACTCTGTAAACGCTTTTTAAGAGGTCCCCAGGTAGCAGAAAGAACACAGCTGCTAAAGAGTGTTAATGGCAGGACAGCTGCTTGGCTGACAGAATTGGAACCAGCATGGTGCATGTGCTGGGACTGTAAACAGGAATGAATTTTCCTAAAAGCTTTATAAGTAAAAATGTTTATTTTTGGAATATTAGCAAAATAAAAGGAGTTACAATGTTCCTTTAATTTTCAGTCAAAACATAACGACATGCAGCTTTTAAGAAGGTTTATTTTATAGCAAAATCTCAAATTGAAACAAGGTGGCTTAGAAACAACTTCAGAAATACCAGGGATTTCTTCTAGATGTATATATAAAACACACTTGGGCATTTTTTTGCCCTTAATGTGTAGTAAAATTGGTCATGAAATCCTTCTTTCCATAAACCACACATCGGGTATTGGGGAACACTTTTCTGGCTTCCAAGCCTGCCATTGATGGCAAACGCTTGGTGTGTGGTGTGTGAAGGTTCTACAAGGTACGTGGAACAGGTTATTCTCATGATAAGTAGATGAAATAGAGACCTTGTGTTTCAAGGAGAGGCACTGAAATGAAGACACCTGATTCCTAGCCTTTGCTCAGCCACAGCCATCCTCTCTGAGCCAGAGCGAGTCGTTCAGTGCCAAGAAAGTGCCCTCTTTTGGTGGACACAACCCCGGCACAGGCTCAGAACTGGAATTTTGAACCCAGCTGAACAGCAACATCAGACATCAGACTGGGGGCAAACAACAAGCATCCTTTTTGGGACTGTTGCTAAAGAACCATATTCTCTTTGGAAAGTTCAGCTCAGGATAGCAGAATGCAAACCCCTTGCTACTCCCCTCCCAGCACTTGCAGCACTCCAGCCTGTGGGATGTGAGCGGAACTTGCCTTGTCCTCTTGAAATGCCATTGCTACTTTTTAAAGATTGACAGAGACCTTTTAAAACATATCCAGCCTTCACCATGTTTCTCAAAGTCTCTCAAAGATATTTTCCGCCATCCCTACTCCACCACCATGAAACAGTCAGTGTGCCGCATCATCAAGGGATGAAAACAGCGGGCCCATTACCTGTACACAGCTCTTCACAGCTTCTCATCCTGAGCCTGAAGCTGGGCTCGGTTTAAAGTTATTAATTGCCTTTTTCACAGCTGGCACCAGCAGCCTCGCATGTTGACTCAAAGTGTGATGTGATAATTAGGCAGGGTGAGGAATCTTTGTTAAGTTTTGTTCTTTGGCAGTATTTTGCCTTTGATCTTCTCCGCTCTCCTTTCCAGGAGAGTTGCAGCGTTCCAGCTGGAGCTGAGGGTGGGCCTTTCATCAACCTGGGGGGAAAACTTTATCCTGTGCCCCACGGCACCCCACTCTGAGTCTTAAACTTCCCATTCGGATGACTGCTATGTGCTAGCCGGAGTGCCTGTGAGGTGCCTATAGTCAGAAAAGCACATACGGTGCATCTTCCACCAAAACACAAATCAAATCGACACATTAAAAGAGAAGAAGGAACAAAGTTCAGTAGAAAAATAAACAAATAGGCAGGCTTTTAATAATGCTTTTTCTACATTAACTTGATCGAAACCTCATATTTTGCTCTGCAGGTTAGGAAGGCTGGTGGCACAATAAACGTAACATCCTGCAGAAATTGCAGAAGGCAGTTTCTCACTTGGGATCCAAAGCTGCCCATATTTCCAAGTCATGCAGGCAGTTAACTTACTCATTCTGCTGATTTTTATTGGCAAATTACAAACCACTTAACAGATGGTGTAAAAATAATTATGTAAACTTAGGAATAAGTCCTAGAGCGTTTACATTTTTATGAATGAATCATTTTCCCAAAATGCATGTTCTTGCGCTTTTGTCACTTATCACTTCTTCCAGATCTGGCCTTTCTGTTTGTCACACCCTAGCCCTCTCCAGACCTGGGCCGGCATGAAAAGCAGAGACAGCAGGCAGGTCTGAATGTCGGGAATCGTGTCCCTGCCATATTGTTCGCTATGCTGGGCTCTTAGCAACACAGTAACACAAGTCAAAGAAAAGTATCTGCCCCAGGAGGACTAATTGGTGGGAGTTTTGCAATATGAGTAAATGAACGAGAGGAGACTTTGTATAGCAATTCGCTTTTTCCACCCCGTGAGGGAAACAGAGCTTTATGTTGATTAGGAAATAAAATATAAATATACGATTGCCTGTTACGTTGGGATGTGTGTTGAACTAAGTCCCAGAGCTGTGTTGGTACTAGAAACGAAGCATGGATAAGATGCCTGCAGGACAGGTATGCAACTATGCACGTGGCAATGAAGTGAAGGTCCAAGTGTATGTATGTGAAGAAATGAACAACTGTAAGATATGTCATACATAACGAGTAACTCTTTAAAGCTGCTTTCCCAAGACAATATCCTCAGAATCTCTTGTCCTTCCAAACTGGGGAGACTATGAGTATGACAGCCTGTCAGCAGGTTTTGCTTGCTGCCATGGCTGTTTTAATTGTGGTAATCAACAAAGCTTGTGACCATCTTCGTTTTTTTCTGGGCAAGTGTGCAAAAATTCCAGTAGGAGATTTCACGTGACTGCTTGGAGGCTGATGTTGGTACAGGAGCAGATATCTGGCTGCTCGATCTCTTATCTGACGGCTAGCATGTTGCTGCTCTTACCCCAGAGGTAGTTCAAAAGAGTAAGCTCCTTTAGGGGTATTAGACTTCCCTTTCACACAAAACGGGCTGAGCTGTGGCACTTTTTGCCCTCTCATACTGGTCTGCCTTCCCTTGCTTCCCACTTCCACACTGCACTCCTGGCTGCAGCTGGCCAAAGCTGAAATTCAGGAGCAGAGAGGCAGAGCTGCAACTCACAGGTTGTTGTTAAACAGCCACAGCAACAGAAGTACACAGGTGGGAAAGGGGCAAAGAAAATCCCTTTCTCCTCCTCAGTGCCTAAGGATTATGCACAATTTACAGGGTGGGTTTTCTGTGGATTGGATCAAAGAGGTATCCCAGTCCCAAGACGCAAAGAAGGCAACACAGTGCTGTGTCACAGAAATACTGGACTGTCCGAGGACTGTAACAAGTCAGTCTTTCCTGTTCTTTCATGGGTTAAGCTTCTGCAGGAATTTTTAAAATTGTCATGCACCCCCCTAAGGATGCTTCTTACAGAGTGTCCCCCACACAGGTAGGAAGCAGTCACAGGAGTGAGACAGGCAATAAACTGGGCTGGGTAAGACCCATCTCCACTCTATGATGATCACATATGTAGTTTCCCAATGAAGTTAAGTACATTATCCTAAAGCATGCCTCAGTCGTAACTGAAACACCATGCATCCTAGCTAGCTGCGCAGCTTCCCAGCTCACCACAGAGAGATTTCTCATGACATCTCCAAATTACTTCTACTCCACAGGTTCCATCAGTTATTGGACTGATTTACATGCCTTCAGTGGGTGACGCTTAAATCATTCCTTTTGCTACTGGGGCTTTTGTTTATATGCTTCAAGTTTTCCAGGAGGGTCTGTTTAGGCTTCTGTCAAACTCCTGTTGTGGGCAACCAGATGGAACCAGACACCTCAGCACTTCCATGTCCTAATTTAAGCACTTAAGGTTCACTGGACTTTTAAGTGCTATACATGTGAAAGAGATAAGACAATTTACTGGTGGGAAAATGGCACACCCACTGGAGCTAAACCTCCATGAGATTATGCTAAACTGGAAAAGGTATAAAGACTTGTTTGAGTCTGGTAACCCAGATATCAGGGGGAGAAAAGTAACCAGAATATTTTCTTGGTTCTGACAATAGTGGGTTCTGAAGCAGCTGGTAGATTTTTACACTCTTAATTAATCCATACAGAAACAAGAAAAAGTGAAATCACATTACAAAAATTTGAAGCCAGCTATACTCCAAGGGAAGAATGAATGTTCTTGAACAGAGAATACAAATAGAAGGGGAAAAAAAAAAAGTCTGTCTGATACTGAATCCAGGCTGCAGAGCCATACAGTGTTTGGGAAGGGAAAAACTGGATGCTGCATGAGAGACTCATTCCCACCTGGAGCAAATTGCTCCAAGGCAGAACACTGGAGGATGCACAAACAGACCTCGACAATGTACGCAGATTTACCCAAATAAGGGAACCCAGTAGACCTACCTGAGAAAATCGATAGATGGGGTAAAAGACTGGGAGTAAAAGGCAGTAAGGCAGTTTAAGTTGGAACCCAGCAAGAGGTGACCCCTGTAACTCATGACTTGTGCCAGTGAATGCTTACCATGATCATGCCCAACAAATTTGGGCAGATGCTGCACTTTGTGTGACAGTATTTCCTCAAACTGCATTTGGGTTAATATCAGGACATAAGAGTTATATCAGAACATGCAAGGGTTTAAATTGTCTCGATCTACAATAGACATTAATTTCAACAGAGGCAGCATTTTCTGACTATGGAAATACACAATTAGTGCTTCAGGGAAGCTTTGGAAAAAACAACAGAGGTCCTGTGCTACAGCTAGATTGACAATAACAAGAAAAAGTCCGTGTAAGGGAGGAAAGGCGTCTAGGAAGGAAAGGTAACACATCAAGGATTACTTCAGTTGAGTTCTGTCCCTGACAGACAAAGGAGGTGTACAAATATTGCTCATAATGACAAAATACATGTGGCTCACTGGTCTAATGGAGCAGGGACAGTGTAAAAAGTTGGGGTACTAGAGGAGTTAAGATGCCCCAGAACTGCTCATATATTAGAAAGCATAACATTTAAATCATCCAAGGAAGTTATCAGTTCAGGTTCTGACAGCAAAATACAGTCACAACTGACAAATGGTGACTTGAGACATCAGGAGCTCTAACAGTGAAAGAAGACAGCTGAAATTTTAAGCCATGGATTGAAAAGGTTTGATATCTTTATTGATAGGAGTCTGTATTAATTTCAAATTGACTGCAAAAGTCTTTACTGTCTTCACCAGAAAGGGCCTGGCAAACATTTTGAAAAAAGTGCAACTGTATTTATTTTTTCCCAGCTACCAAATATATGATCTGCAAGACAAATTTAAGTGAGGCTGATGGTGCAGGCATAGGCATTTCAGCTTTGAAGGAAAGTCTAGGATAACAAACTAAATTTTGTAGGAGCCAAACTAATTTTAAAAGCCTTGTCCAGATGAAATATGGACCATGAAATACGTTCTTGCTGGAACAACTGCTCAGGATGTGACCCCACAGAGCAAGTGTAACAGTCTGTAGTTTGTATTACAGCTATTGAGCTGCTGGGGTTTTAAGTGCTATTACTCCATTGAAAAGAAATTGTGGTATTGAGAACCGTGCCTTAAAGGCTTAAGCCACTCAGAGACTCTGGGGCCGGGTTGAGACTCTGAAGCTGTTGTCAGCGTTAGGCACAGCCAGTTGGAACTGCACATGGGAAAAGCTGTTCTTTTATAAATGCCTTCAGAGCAGCGGGTGATTGCTAAGGCTGTGCTGCTCCTGCTGAAGCTGTGCTTTATTATCCAATGTGTGTGCATGAAGAGTAAGCCCTGCACAGGACTTCGTTAACAAACTTGTGCATCCACTTGCACTTAATGTGTTCTAAACTCGTACTCACCATTGGAATCACAAATGAACAGAAACCTTGAACATTAAGATTACTGCCACTCTCCTGGTCTATATTTTCTGCCCTATCCCCTGAAGGCCAAAGTCCAGTGATGAGATGATGCTGGTGTTCAAGATCTCACTATTGACCCATAGCGTGTCCTTGAGCAAGTCCTTTCACCTTTGATATGCTTCAGGTTCAACATCTGGAAAACTGAGAAAATTCACTGAGCTCCATGGAGATGCCATGGTTTTCCAGGCGTGAAGTCCATTAAATGCAGAGTGGCTGACAACAACAAGTTTTGGATCAGGCTTTAGAACAAAAACTGTGTTACTACTGACTGAGTATGGAAATTAATTGTTTTTAAAGCAGTTCTCTAATGTGTCACTATTCTAAATTGGTAAGCCTGTAGAGGAGCCACATGGGGACTTCTTGATACAACTTTCCCACTCAGAAAACACCCATTTGTAAATAATAAATACTTTTTCCTTTTTGCAGGAAACAATCACTTTAGATAAATTTCGCAATTTGAAAAATATTAATGAAAAAGTGTCCAGAGCAACAAAATATTTTGTTTGTATTTTAAAAAAGTTTTGGTTCAAAAGGACTTTTGTTTGAAAAATCTGCCAGCCACCCAGTAGTTATAGTGAAAAAATAAGTCCACAGTCCAAGGGAAAAATTTCCAACTGATTGCAATTGGGATGAAAGCCACGATTTCAAAATCAAACTGTGGGAAAGAAAAGCTGTTTCTTGTCCAGTTCTACCTGTGGTAATATCAGGCACCCTGCTGCACAAGCACAGAAGCACCACTTTTTACTCTTAACCTGCTGTGGCCAGAAAGGACAGGAATATTCGTGTTGAGAAGCTGAAGATGAGTATTGGGCACCTCTGGCATGGCACAGATGAGCTGGGGTAAGCATTTATTCTCATAAAGAATCTGCTTGTGAGATAAGGAAAAAGAAGGAAAACGGAAGATTTAGAAATTGTGAACTCATAACTGCTTTCTGAATTGATTCCTTTTTTAAGAGTTTGAATGGGACAAAGGAAGGAAAGTTACATACTGCTGCGGGTAACAAAGCCAGCAGGAAATAGGGCTTAGCAGTCAAGAACGCACATGATAAAGCTTACCCAAGCTCACACACAAGAACAATATTTATCTCCTCTTCCCACTACTATCAGAAAAATAAAGGGTCCAATAAAGAGCATCTGCATGACCGAAGTGTTCAGATGGGAAGGTATTAGAAAAAGTAAGGCAGGAAATAAAAATCCAAAGGAGCAAAGGCAAAGGAGTATAGTACCATGATTCAAGAAGAGAACAAAGCAAACTTGACATGAAAAAGAAAGGGAGATCTACTTGTGACAGTCAAATAGAGGGGGACACAAGCCTCAACATCAAAATCCATGTTTCAGACACCCACACGGAACTACAGGCTTCACTCGGCAGTTGTAAAGGCAGAGGTTCAGCGGTGTGCTTGGTGATGGAGTGCAGCATCTCTGTATCTAAGTGCAGGCAGTCTCCGAGCCCTTCTTCACTAAGAAGTTGCGCCTCTAAGGTATCTCTGTGCTTCCAAATTCTGGTGTACTCTTAGTTAGATTTGACTTTAGATGAGCTGTCTACTCTCATTATATGGAAAATCTAATGCAGATGAATATTTCAAACAGCCTCGAAGTTTAAAAATATTTAGGGGCAGGGGTCTGATTTGGACCCATGTATATAAAATGAAGACGAGCCATGGGTTGCAGAGAAGGAGTGGCCTGCTTGAGTCTTCGTTCATATCATAGGTTGTCTGAAACCCCCATTACTCTTTCTCAAATAAAAAATTTGCTTATCATATTTGTATTTTGTCAGTTACTGTAGCTTTGCAACTACGTTTCGGACATTTTCTCTTTTAAAATTATTATTCCTGTAATTCCTGGCTTTGACTGGATGAAGAAATGTTGAAATAGCGTGAAAAAGTACTTCTTTAAAAATGTCTCCAACTCAGCCAAAAGCTGTCTGTACGAGAAATCTTGCAAGAAAATCTGTTCTCATCTTATTTCCAGCTGGTCTACATCCAGTTCCAAAAGTACTTGTTGATGGTGTGAGAAAAGTGTCTGGATACGGACATTTATTTGATTTGAGCCTCTGAATTTTGGATTGCGAGTACAACCAAAACTAGAAACACCAGAGAGATGTGTTAAGAAGCCACACTGAGAACAATAACAGAAAGGAGAGGTGATTTGAGATAGCTTCCTCTCCTGAGGAAAAGCCATGCTGTCTCACGAGTCCTGCTGTTACTGCCATTATTGTTTCATGGACGCTTCCCTGCACTTCCCAGCCTTGCGCTTCCCTCACCTCCATTCTTCTCTTGGCCATTAAAGGCAGCAGCTCTTAACCCCAGCCTCCCTTACCAGCTTTCTAGGTCTTTCACACACCTTTCTCTTTCCTTCACGTTTTGACAGAAACATCTGTCAATACCATCACAGATCTCCTCTACGTTCCTCAAAGCGCCTCCTAAAGCTCTCCTCTGCCATCACACCTAGAAAAGCCTGAGAAGAAGCTTCTGGGGTGCCAATGTGCAGCCTAATGTACCGATCAGTGCAGCTGTAGTGTTTTCCCATGTTCTCTCATCTCTCGGTAAGCACTTATTTGTCAAGCCCAAAGGAGACTGCGTTTTCTTTCTCTGTTTATACAACACTGAGGTTCTTATCTGTGGCTAGGACTCCTTGATCCTATCATCACACAAATAACAACAGGTAATGGTTTAAAAGAAAAGCCAAGCAAAACAAAAAGCTTAGTTGTTTGAATTGCTTTCACACAGTGTTGAAAAAGTCATTATTTGATAGTGGCAGAAGTGACTGAATCACGTTATTTAAAAATAAAAATAAAATTGCTGTGTTGTTCCAGGGTTTTTGTCAACAATCACTGTCGGTTCTAATTCTCCAAACAGGCAAAAATCTGGGTGGAAATCCTGGCTCCACTGAAGCCAAGTGCCAGATTTCCATTGGCCTCAATGTGCCTGGAATTCACCCGGTCACAATCTAGAGGAAGAATATTTGTAGTAGAAAACCAAATAAATATATCCATGTTTTTCTATGAAAAATCAATTTGAGACCCTTTTTTTCCTGGCAAGAGTTACGCACAGTGATATAATGAGAGATACGGCAGTACTTGGAACAGGAAATGACTGTGGGACACATTGTCAGGGCAGTGCTATACTATGCCAACGGCTGAAACAGAGAAAAGTCCTAAGAACTTGCTAAAATGCTCCAGGAAATAAAATAAAACAAAATAAAAAACAAATCCAGAAATAAAATGGAGTGCACAATGAAAATGCCACAGCTGAAATTTCTGTGAGGCTGAGAGGAAACACAGAGATGGCAAACTGTATTGAAAGAAAGCATTGCATGTTGGTTGCTGATAAGGTGACAGATGTTGCCCTTTGCAAGACAGAGAAAGCATCTTGACACAGGTTTTCAAGAAATAGAGTGGCAACACAGCAGAGCAGCTTAGGGAATAATCCTCTGAAATATCTCGATATGGAAATCGAGTGTGGGGTGGAACAGCTTTGTTAGGCATCCAAAGAGTGATTTTCTTATTCTATGGAATTAATATCAGCTGAAGCATACGCATGCATACTCAACAGATCACATGAAACAGAAGAGGACTCTTTCATGGATTATTAATTATGCATGTGCTGTCTAAACAGGGGCAACCAATCCTTAAAGGCTAGGATGCCTATGCCAGAAGTACTAGCAGCAGAACATCACTGTGAATCAAAGGACATAAAAGGTGTTCTCTACATCAGATATCAATGATACTTTCAGATACGTAGTAATTTTGCTTAAGGGAACAATTATACGTTACATTAAGTCAGCGCATTATAGAGCAGTGGGAACAAGTTAACCAGTGAAGTAAGAAATAGCCCAGAAATGTGAAAAGCCTGTGTGCAAAACCAGTGATGTAGTGCCTGAATGTGACTAGAGGCACACTGCTTGGATACACCTGCAACAGACACACCAGTTCACTAATTTTAGGGAGGCTACTGATCCCTTTCTTTCCTGCTAACTGATCATTTCATCAAAACATTTCTCTCACTCTTTTTTTTTTTTAATTAGAAAATTAATATTTTTTTTCCCCCCTGAAAATGCAAAATTTTTGCAGCAATTCTGGCAACATACAGACAAAAATATTTCAGGTGAATAATTTTATAATTACATGTGAGAAAATTACTACTGGAGCACCAACTTCCAAAGGAACTGGTGAATTCCGATGATGATTTAGAGTCATTATTGGAACATGAGACACATTTTTCAAACATGAGCTACAGCAATACATAGTTTATATCATATAACAGGGGATATATTTATACAGCATAAGAACATCCTCAGAATCAAGTGTTTCATCAAAAGTTTAACTGGCAAAGCTCCAGATTGCATCAAAACTGATGATAATTTTTGTCATATCAGTCACATTCTGCTTGTAACATGCTGCTTCACTGCAGGGTATGTTGCACAACTCTAAACGTTACTCATTCCAACATACTGTATAACGAATTTTCATTTTTTAATACCTCCTTACGTTTTCTGGATGAGGTACTACTAAAGAATTTCTACATATATGCTTCTAACTTTTAAGATAATTTTTTGTGCCTTTGATATGAACACTCTAGCAGAGGGGTTTTGCTGGCAGAAACCAGACCTCTGGGCATGAAGTCAACGGACAGAGGTATGTTATAAGTACACACAGACCAGACCCATGAGGGAAGAAAGCAGTACCCCAGTACACTCCACTCACCCACAACAGTCCACAACATCAGCCCAAAAAATGGACTTAAAGGGCAAATGGACATGCCACATATATGGACCAGAAGAATGTATTTTTTAGCCCAGCTGCAATCTTTTCACTGAAGTTTTGTTCCATTTCTTAAGCTGTGCCTTATACACTTAGGTCTTCACAGCTGTTTGAACTCCAGAATATGCAAGTTTTCTTATTATCAGAACAGTGACTTTTATTTTCTCTAGCTTTTGGATTATATTTTGATATAAGGAATTTTTTTTCATCAAAATATTTCATAATAATACAAAAGAGTTTGTGAAAATGGGTCACTTCTGACTCATAGCTCCAGGACAATAGCTGCAATGCACTAGTGTGGTATGAGACCTTGTATTTGTCTCCTTTCTTATTCATGTGACCTCCCCCCTGCAGCTCCCCCTCACAGTCCCCAGCTTCCAAATTGTATAAGAAGATGGCTAGACCTTACAACAGTGTACGTACATAACGTCCACACTATGGATGGATGTGCACTGCCCATTTTATCCCAGTTCTTTATCTCTTAAAACTATTCATTTTTTTTCTCCTCTCCTTAACCAGACCAAAGGGGAAAAAAAAAATCAGTGCTGACATTTGTTATTTTAGTATTAGGAAAAATAATTTTAAAATTAAATAGAAGAATTAAATAAGACATGGTGGAAACCCTTTCCCTTTTCCTCCTTCCTTGCAGTCCTTTTTATCTTCACATCACAGTTTTACTTGACTCAGACGAGCATTGTATGACAAGCTTGGCTGACATCCTGGTAGCAACGAGGGTTGCAAAGAGGCACAACCAATGACAAAGATAACTCTGCTATCGCCTTTGTGATACAGAGGCAGCTTTATTTGCAAACTGGGGGGGTTGTCGTCTTTTAATTTATGAAAGGAAACGGGAGCAAGAATAAATGATACAAATAAAAAGGCCACTTTGCTACTATGTACCGTAGTCACATCAGAAGGAAAAGCTCCTCTGGCAATGAACGTTCCAGGGTCACTTCACACCAGTCAAGGCAGGAACATGACCTTAGACAGCAAATGTAATTCCTTTTTATTAAATGTACCCGTTGCCCATTTCCTACGTAGAAGAATTAATGCTATACATTAGCTATAGCGTTTGTAGTAAGAGGAGGGCTGTAATCAAGAATTAGCACCACATCCAGAAATTTTAAGCACAAGGTCCCATCTTATAGATTACTATTTTGCAACACATGGTGTTACTCTATCATCTACCATCTATGGTGGTTACTCTGTCGTCTCAAGAAATAAAGCCAAACTGAGGTCTCACAGCAATGATCTGCTTTATATTCATTGAGCATGCAGCACCAGCAGAGCTCTTATTAAAATGAAGACAGAGAGAAGAATACATTGGAGCTGCAAGACCAAACCATCAGAGGCTGAAGTGAGCTAATTACACAACAATAAACCTCACGATACTGATATACTTTAGCACTTTTCTGCATTCGGTGTAAATCTGGCAGAGGGCACGGGAAAGTTATCTGAGGAATCATGCCAGATATGTGGTAGAAACAGGACATATGTCAAAATAGCTTTGTTAGAGCAAACAATGCACATTGTGCAAGTGTGTAAAGACAGATGTGACTGTGCAGGTCTATAAAACCCTAAAAATGAGCCCACAATAGTGGGCACAGTGATTAGAAACCAGGTGTCTCACAGACAAGAGCCTCTGTTTTAGTTGAAAGAAAGAGAAGTATGAAAGTGTTTTCAGTCTGAAGGGCCCAAGTACACAACATCATGGACACTCAGCTACGGAAATAAACTATTTCAGTGAGCTGAATAGAGGAGGAAAACATAAATGAAGTGTGAGCTAACGGAGAATAGCTGAATTAAAAAATGCACAGTCTAAAAAAAACATAATAGTCTAACATAGGAAGAGACATTCTGTTTGAAACTGCTTCTATTCCTTTCTCCTTCACTATTTGCTTAGACATTTTACCCTTGGTTTAGATGTTTTCTTTTCCTCTATTATTTCTTAGAGAGCAATGAAAGCATATCCCTGGCCATTGAGGTTTTTTGCAGGATAAATAGATGAGTAAAGCTGTTTCCTTAGGCAGTCCTAACCACCCTTTGCGTGGGCTTTCTCAGATACTGTTCATAAGAAATTCTGTTTACAACAGAGGCAAATTCCCAACTGACAAGAAAATAAAGACCCTCTTATGTTATCAGTCCTTATGCTGAAGTCCCCCATCCCTACATACACCATCAAAACTTCTATAATGATCATGCTAATTGTTTTAATTTACATACTGGCTATTTAAGCTTACGTATCAGTGAAAGAGAAGAAAGTTGTAAAATACGGCAAAATCAGAACCCCTTCCACATGACAAGTGCTGCATCAGAGGTCTAGCAAAGTCCAACTGTGTATGAAGTCTGTGTTACAAACTATAAAAGAAATTATCTTAAGCTAACACACCATTCTTGAACTGAGCTCAAGAAACGTGTTTAAAATATACCCAGCAGATTTCTCACAAGGCCTCTGTAAATTCAAAAATGGTGACTCATTTTCAACAGTGATCATGCTGTGATTGCGTGCAAAGAATACAACAACAAAATACATGAGTACACAAATCTGTAATATACAAGATAATGGAAAGAACAGAGGACCGCTGACCAAACGGTGTTTTGAGAACATTTTTTGATATCAGATACAATAATGATAGGCAAGTTAACAATATATGAAGAGAAGATAGTTAATGTCTTAGAAGCATCAATATTTTATTTAGCTATAGATTAGATAACAGCTTGTTCTCAACTGTTTTATTAGCAAAACCTGGTTTGCCCCACTATCACCACCTGCAAGCAATGGCAGAGGGAGCATGAAGACCTCATAAAGAACCTGGTTACCCAAATATTCTATTTGGGTGCTCCAGTGCAAGCAATACTTGTCCTGGCCTTTCTTCCTTTTTTTTTTTTTTTTAAATGATTGATAAAAATGCCACATAGCAACGTGGCTATTATAGTGATTTTAAAAGAGATGGAAGTGTTTTGCGCAGCCTTTTTTTGTGGAATACCTTTGATTTTAGGAGGCAGGATTACCTGGCAGCACATTCCAATTTCTAATCAGATTCAAAGTGATTTCTTACCTGTGGAATGCTGAGAAGAGAAGAGAGTAAAAGTGGAATAGAAATACAAGAGAAGACCTCTTATTGAATATATTGAATGGGAATCCTCTAGCTAGCACAAATCAATGCCTAAGTTCCAACTACGGCTTTTATTATTTTTCATAGGTACAGTAGAAATTCATCTCATCCATAGACATGAAGAGGGAGAAAACAGATGCTCATTTTCTAAATAAGAGGGGGAAAGTAGCCCAAACCCCTTACTTTTCTCCTCATTCTACAGACTACAGAGCTACAAATGTCCCCATGTCATCCTGTCAATACTGTTGTCAGTGTGTACACAAACACATCTGTCTTCTTTATTTATTCAGTCATCAAAATTCCAAGTCTGCAAGCTAGTCATAATTACGCCTTCCAAAGAGGCAGGCACCTGCCATTTACTCTATCTTTTTCAATTACATCTAATTGAAGACTTGAGCTCAAATAGAGGAAGGGATACAAGAGTTCTTCAAACTGTCTAAACACTTTCTGTTGAATAGAAAAAGAGGTTTCCTACCACAGCTCAAAATAAGCCCTCCAACATGACTGGCATAATAAAGAACTGGAAAATCAGATGCATTTCCTTCATCTAAACACCCTGTGCCATGAGGATGCATTTTACATGGATGACAGCTCACAGCTAGAGGAAAACCACCGTCACCCCATCCCCCCCATCACTGCTGAAGCTAAGCTATGAATGCATTTCTTGGGTATGAGGACTTGTCCTGGGTGCTCCAGTAATTTCCTCCTGTCAAGAGCACCCAGATGATGGAGGGAAGCATGTCACAAATGGCAAAAAAAAGTAGTTCTCAAGAAACCAAGTTTACATGTGATCATACAGACAAGATGACTGATGGTAGATTATCCTCTCCAAGTACAGCTGTAAACTCCTTGGCAACAGTAACCTGATAGGCACTGAGCTAGAGTAACCTTCTAGGAATTGAAGAAGCTGAAAAAAAAACCCAGCTGGCTCCACTTATATAAGGGATGTAATTAGGGCCTAAAAGAGAGGATGATTTCTGCCTGTGTGATCTGCATTAAGAGTAAGTCCCTGAGAGCATTTTTGTGAAGGTACTTCTGATACTTGTGAGTAGGGGATTTTCCCTTTCCTTGAACTGCGTTGCAGAAGTTTCCATCAAAAGACAGTAGGAGGGTATCATTTGGAGAGAAGAGTCAAATAAAGGAATCCTTGTACCAAGTGACATGATGGTTTGTTCACAAAATTCATATGCAAGAAAAAACAGCTAAGATATTGTTAGCAAATTAGACTTATTACGCTAAAACCAAAATGGCCAAATGGAAAATGTCTCACATCTGCTAAGGGGTGAACCAGTGGTAAGTTGTGTAACATACATAAGAAAAGCAGAGTGGTTAAAAATATAATAAACCATCATTGCATTAGTGATAAATCCACGAAGATATACCAGTATAATCCTTCAATCCTTTTATAATAGAAGCTAAGATAATATTTGTAATCTGAACAGAGGATATCCCTAGACCAGCAATTCCTAGCCCTATTACTAGCTTCCTAAGTGCAGAGGAAACCTGTAGTGATTGTAGGTCTAATTTTAAGATAATGGATGATCAGTGCCACTTAAACACTGAGAATTTTCTACATAAAAATCTAAGCTAGAGGAATGAAATGTAAACGTTATAATGGAGTTGAGCTAGCTGTTTGAAAGACTAAAGGATTTAATGTTTTTGAGTGAAAGCAAGCAAGAACACAGCTATTTTTCATCATTTGTATTGTCAGCTAGAAAATGCAACCAACTGTATCAAAGGCAAAAGAATGTGAAGTTCCCTTTTGCTGCCTTTCTGCCCCTTTTTTGCTTTCTACAGAGAAAGGTAGGCTCACCATCAGTTTAGCAAAGCCAAGGTGATTCTTCCAGATTTCCCTGGATGACATTCTTCAATACCGTTTGTCAATGGTATTTGTGGAGAAGGCAATGGCATGGGTGCTACCCCATTGGGGAACACACTACACAACCAGCAACTAGCTAAGCTGTGTACGTCTGCTCCTTTTATATTCTGTTTTGAGGGGCAAGAAACTAGACCAAAGAACAGTTCATTTTCTCTCCTAGCCAGATGCTATAGCAGAAGAGAAATCTGCCGGGCCACAAGAGCATGATAGGAAAACAAGATACATTGTGTGGGTTGTAATAAATGTACACTTTTTATGCTATTATGTATTGTTTTTTGTAACCTGTAAAGAGGATGAGAAGAACTTGATTTGGCAGTCAGTGTCACGTTCATCTCTCTCTCTCTTTTTTCTTTT
>VYZM01015443.1:122541-151325 GCA_013398915.1 Dromas ardeola
TTTTTGGTAGCACTGCAGGTTTCTGATGCCTGATTATTTTACCTATTCTCTCCATATTCAATAGTATTCCAAATCAGTTCCTGAGCAGATGACACTGCCTCTCAGAAAGGAGGACTGATATTCAACTCTGTTTTTTCATACATGGATACATGTTGGCAGTGATTCGGGGTGCCAGATCTGATGATATAAAACACACAGTACTTTAAGTATGCAAAGAATCACAGTGAATTCCTTAGGATTACTTACATGCTTAACCAGAAGCAGGTGTGCTAATCTTTGCCAGAACAAGGTCTTGATTTTTATAAATAAAACAGTAGGACAAATTAATTTCAGAGATCACTCCACTGGCCAAAAAAAATGCAAAATTAGTGACCTTCATGGAGTGACTTGCAAGATTCATTTGACTTACTGACTTCCCGATTCATTTTTTCATTCATACATTCAGCAATGTACCTGGGAAACCGTGGTGTGATTTCGCTAAATATGTGTCACGGTTTGTGCGCAGGTGTAAGGGGATATACACACACAACATGCATGCACATTTCTCTTTCCTTTACCTTGGCAGCATCATCCTCCCTTTCTGTTGCAGTTTATAAACCTGACATTAACAATAAAGGCACTTACTTCACTTCTCTTTCACTGACATGAGCAAAAAACCTTGTTGTTTGACAGCACAGGTTAACCATGTTTACAATGGCCTCCAAGTTCAGAGAGAGACTGAGAAACTATGCTCAAGTCTTTCTTTGTCCACCAAAGGTCTGAGCACTAATCCAGTTTAAGGTTTTTAGGGGGTGGGCAGGGAGGGGAGCAAAACAAAAACAAGCTGAAGCGTGCTTAGGTAGATAACAAGTGATCCAGGTGAAGAAACCAACACAAAGTGGCAGATCACTAGTGCACTGTCTAAGAAACGTGAGATTACTGTAGCAGGTTCAGGGGTCTGTAGGGGTATTCCTGTCATGAGACAAATGCACAGATACTATACAAAGGAAATTATTACATCTGCAACAAGAAACACTGCGGGCAAATTACCTATTAGGACCACGTTCGTTATTGGATCTTGTTTCATCCATGCATAGCAAACGTAGTGCCTAACAACACACACTGAGCAGTAATGAAAGCCAGAACTCTCTTTATATCTTTCGTATTAATATATTGAACGTGCTGCTACTTACCACATCTTATCCTAAACTGGCATTCGCTGCTTCACTATTCCTTTTATTTCATAGTCACTGTTATTTCAATGTCCATGTAGGTTCTTGTTCACGTGCTTCAAATAATGAGGATAATGAACAACATTTGTGGTTTGCCTTCTGTACTGCTTGGCTTTTTCATTGCTTATTCCCAAGAGGGCTACCCTGTTCATTCTTTTTAGGCTTGTATGATTGATAGCTCCAATTTTCTTATTCAACGTAACACAATTGTCAGAGCTTTTTTAAAAGGCCCAACAGCCTTGCAGACTGTCTAAATGGAGAGGCCGTGGGTGAGACCACATTTACTACAGTGCAAGCAGAATAAATAGAAGGTAGGCAGGGTAAATTGAGCTTTAGCCTCCAAAGCATTTTTTTTTTTTACTCCCAGAATGGAACAACCCCCTTTCATACATATGAAGGGGGGAAAGGAAGGTGGGGTATGTTCCTTGGTGCAGCATGAGGCTGCCCCAGAGCTAGGTGGGGACTCCTGCCAAGGGCTACCCTTGGATGGAGCTGGGATCCAGGAGCAGCTGCTTCTCCAAGACATGAGAGCCTGGTTTCACAGGCAGCCTGACCATGTCCCTTCCCATCAAAAATAATCATGAGCTATTGCAACATCTAAAAGAAAGATGTGGCAGGGTAGCCCCAGTGCAAGCACCACGCAAGACAGACAGAACTGCTCTGATGATGCTGAGCTGCATTGCCACCCAGCTCTGACAAGCAAGCACCAGTGGTACGCGGAGGTAGTTTAAGAAGTTACCTGGTGTAGCTACATCCAACTGTACAGTGCTGCTTAGGAATACTAATGTGTTGGCTCTGTGAAGCATTGTACTATGTTGACATGACCTTAATTCTCCCTTGCTAGATGGATTCTCCCTTCCCTCTTTAGACCTGTCCTCACATTGCTTCAGATTTAATTTGTTTCCCAAGCATTTGTTTTAAGAGTTGCATGAAACAGGGTGGCACGAACTTTCCCAAGCTGGTATTGATGTTCCAAGTGTGGTGAAATGGTGTAATATGCAAGAGAAAAGTCTGCAGACACTCACTACAGTGAAAGGCAGGTTTGTTTTTTCTAGAAAGGTTTCATTTGTTCTAGCAGGTGTGTCTGATACCTTTTGCATAATGATAAACCCACACACATTCTTCATGCAAATAGTGACCCAACAGTTGCTCTTAGTTGCTTCAAGTAGTAAGTGCATGTAACAACCTGCACTTACACATACACATGTTTACAGAGCATTCGCGCAGTGCAAGGTAAACAGAGCCCATTGTGCCAAGGGAGGGACACGCAGCGCTGCCGGGACAGAGGTGCCACACCATGGCCAACACGGTCAGAATCATCTGAAATTGTCAGAAAAGCTCTTCAGAGATATTGGGAGACGGATAAATCTTATCTTTCTTTTCCTGCCTGCAACCAGATAGTACTTTTCTCTCATGCCTGTTACTTGAAATTCCTCACCTACATCAACTATTCCTGTTACACAAAGGGTTTGAGAGCAGCATATGGGAACGATTTCCAAGGTTCACTGATTTGGACCCTACCTTTCTATGGGCTGTGACCACTGCTCACTCAGGTACCTACATGTGCCCCATTTACCTGCCTTGGAAACTCAGGCTTGGCCAGCAGAGAGCTTCTCTCATCCTATATTGCATCCTCTGCTAGCTTTCTCTTTCCTTAAATCTTCCAAGTACTGTGCCTCAATGGTCAGCAGAGTGTTTCTTATACCAGCCCTCACCATTAAGTAAGTCAGATTATTACAAAGAGCATCTATTTTCTTAGTAGTGATTTCATTTCACAACCAAACCCAATCTTTATAGATTGCCGAACAGTTTCTTAATAGGAAAAATAAATAAGAATATTTGTCAAAATGGTTGTTCTGCCAAACATGTCTGTGAGCTAGCTTGATGGTGATTCTTTAAATGCTGTACTTTAAAAGGAAAAAAAAAGATTTCTGTGTCCAATCGCACCTAAGTCTGCTTTATTAGCACAAAATTACCACTCTAGGATGTAACTCTGACACATTAACATGTTAAAGTATCTGAACTTTCTACCTAGAGCCGGTAGGTCAAATCAGCACCCACGTTTGATGTAGGACATTCACAACATTGCAGCACCTGCCTCTGAGCTTAGAGTTTGTGAATTACAACAGATGAGAGGCAGACAACTGGTTGCATCTCTGTTGTACCTGGTGGTGTGGGCATTCTCAGGTGTCTACAAAGTGTATTTGGCAGTAACTAGTTTAACGTCACCCATTTGATCTTGCTCTGAAATGGACTTAAGTGCTGACACCGCCCACCACCAAGCATTAACTGGAGCTGTAACCACCTGAGGACCAAGATCTTGATTTGCTTTTCAGACTTCATGGCCCACCTGAGTATTTTTAATGCTCTCAGGACAGGCAAACACATAATTTTAAAGAATGTAAGCCACCTACAGTAGCAGTTTACGTTTCCAGGTTTAACTTTGCACTGGAACATACTGGGAGTGCCCAAATGGCAGAAAGGTGTTTGCAGAGGCTGGTGGTGCCCCCGCACAGAGGCACGGTTCCTGCGTGAGCACCCAGCCCTGGTCCTCCCAGCCTGTGCTGTGCTCTGCCTATGCTCTAAACTCCTGTGCTGCCAGGAGCCAGCGAGAATACGGGAAACAGGCTGTAACTGGGAGTATTTCAGGAGGCTGTAAAATGGAAGGCATGTACATTCCCCACCAGGACTGGGATATTGTCCCTTGGGAGTTTTACTTTGATTTCAGTGGGGTCAGGATTTCATCTCATAATATATTCACCACTGTAAAACCTGCAAAGCTGCACAGGCATTGATAATCAAATGACTAACTGTGATTCATGCAAAGAGTTCCTGTGAAACAGTTGACTCCCACTACAAGATGGTAAGTATTTTATGCCCACTTGGGTATAACTACAACATACCATAGTAAATAGACCAAATAAAGCAAGAAAATTCAGACAGATTTCTGATGTCTTTCTGGGACAGATTCTGACCTCTGCATCTTCTAATTTCTCAAATATATGATCAGTTTTTTCTTTCCCTGTGAGTAGTTTCATTCATTTCATAGTAGTGCACTTTAGAAAGAGCACTAGAATCTGTCTCAGTGTGACTAAGAAAATAGCTAATAATTGTCATCATGCTTATCTGGTTGGCATTTTAGCTTGAGTTCCTACTAATAAAGAACTATTTGAGATTTTAACAGAAATGTAAATGTTGAAGTTTCACAGGTCATTGAGTTTTATAATATTGAGTCATTGGGCTATTATACATTGATCAAGCAAATAGCAAATGGTGTGACTTGCCAAAGAGCATTACTCAAATATTGACTAGGAATTGATGACAGTCGGCTACTCTCCAAGGACTGCAAAAGTTAACAGGAAAATTTTACCCAGGGCAACTGCAAGCTTCTGCCTTAAGACAGTTTTGTTGGTTCCTTTTTGTTACCATCTTTTCTAGTCTCCTCTGCTAAATCCAATCAATCTTATCATAAATAGATATGTACTTGGAATAAATGCTTCCATTTATGTCAATTTCCTAGCTTATATCTCAGTCACAATCTGTATTGCTCTTTAATTAATCATATATATTAAACAAGTAGAAATGCAAATATATGCAGCACACTGCTCCATTTTAAAATGTGATTTGTATACAGTGCAATGCATTTTATCTTGAGCAAAGAACATTAAATTACAAGCTTCTAGCATGGCCCTTCTTGATTTTACTTCTCCACCAAAATCACAAGTTTGATCCCAGTGCACATTTACAGAGGACAACGTCTCACCTCAGAAAGGAGGAAAATGCCCTCCCCTCACACAGCCCGCTAAGAGCACCTTATAGCAAAGGCCTTTTCTGGTTTGAGATTGTCCAAACGTACTCTTATCACAGACCAGGGTTTCTACAGAACAGAAAATGCTGTTGAGAAGACCCCGTCTTAAATCCTGCCTTTTCCTAGGACACAGGACACCCTGCTACAGTCAGGGTCTGTTACAGTCAGAGGCAGGAGCACACTCTGTTTTTCTCAATGCACAGCTGGAGGAGGTTACCCCTGGTTTGTCCATCTGGCTCAGAACCAGAGACCTCACCCACGTACACAGGGGAATGGGCTTCATTTCCTTCCTCACCACAAAAGAATTTGAATTAATTCTCCCAAAGAGCCTGTAAGGCAGTTTGAGATCAATGTCCTCCTTTCCTGTGGAAGCTATTCCACACTACTTGGAATAACCAGATATTTTCTTGGCCAAAGAGTGCGCGTAGTCTCTTGGACATTCAGCTGGATGGAGGAAACCAGAGTGTCAGTCCCTGTTCCACTGCCTACTTCACATTTTTGTGCTGTAAGTTTAATGAAACTGGAACCAACATCAAAGTGTCTTCTCTCCCATTCGAGTGGTTAACGTGAGATCACAGAATCACACTCAATCTCCTTCTTCCTTTTAATCTATTTCTTCCTTCTTAATCTCATGGATGCTGAACTAGTCCCTGAAAATCAGACCAATTTCAGCAGAAGAACAGAAAATCAGGTCCTACCACGGCTGACAGAATGAGATGCAACTTCAGTGTCCCCTGTAGCAGAGGAGGAACCTGACACAGGTTCCAAAAGCATCCACTTTTGTACCATGAGTCCTTGCAATAAACACATGCATGCAAGGCTAGAAGACCTTTCCACACCAAGCTGTGTATAGATTGTGTCCCATTAGGCATTTTTATAGAAAGACACTGCATCAGGTCCTACAGACAGTGAGATGAAGAGAGCAGTTTATTCGTGAACCCACAGGCGGCTTAAGCACAAGGCAAGTACCAAGCTGCCTGCTACTCTGACTGTGCTGGAGGCCCTTCAGTCAAAGCCAGCCCAATCTGCAACTGCATAGCTCCACTTCCATGTCCACATTACAGCTGAAGGTACTAGGGCAGCACAACACGTCTACCAGCCAGCTTTCAGTAAGCTTGCATAGGAACCATCAACAGCCGTGGTGGGATAGGGTGGTCTTCAGGACAGGGTAGTAACCAAGCTAGGTCTCTGGACTTCTCATGAGACTATAAGAGGGCAACCCTGCCATGCTGGGATCTGTCCTGCCGCTCTTCCCAGCCACTGTTACACCATCAGGTAAACAAAAGGAGCACCTCCAGAGGCAGCTACGCCGACATACCTTGAGCAGCTTTCAGTCACCACCTAGTACACAGAGTCGCAGAGCAATTGTGAATGAATACCTGTCAACACCAGAGCTGTGAATATTGCACTGCTATCCTTTGTGCAAAATGCAAAAAGCTTATCCTCAGATTTCGTGAGGTTTGCACTCACATCATTATTTTCCAGCCTTCCTTACAGTTCTAAGCCACAAACTGGAAGGGGATTATACTCCACTTCTGGTTTAGGAGCAGAAGTGTCTCAGGAACAGCTTTTGCAGTTTTCTGCCAGCAGAGGATACCCAGGATCAAACCTTCCCATAGCCTTGACAGAAGATTCTGCTTTGAGGCTACAAGCACTCGCTTCCGCTGTCTGTGTACTGGGAGCAGAAAAGATCTGACACCTCACTTCAAACATCTCTATAATTTGGGGGGAAAGAAACAAACCCATAAAGCTACTTTTGAAACTCTACCATTTTCATTCAGGCTTGCATTGTTTTCCAGCAGCAGGAACTTTTGCACTGCCGGTCTTTGAGCAGCAGTGGTTTTAAGAACTACTGCACCTCGCCAAGAACAATTCTCATGACACAGGCTCATGATGGATAGATCAATAGCTTCTTGAATCCTCATATCCTTTTCAAATTACTACCTCAGATATATACCTGAGTAGGCCATCTTATCTGATAACTTAAACAAGCAACCTGTCTACACTTTAATTGTTATTGAGGATTAATGTTGTTTATAAAATGAAATCAATACAATCTCTATTGCTTATTAACTGAAACATTCTAGGCTCTGCTCTGTTTGCTTTGCTTTTCAATTAGTTTCTATTATTTTCCCTATTAGCTTTTAACAAATAGCTGTAGAAATAAACTTAATGGTTGTGAAACTGTTATCAGAGTCAACAAAGCCCCTTAATGGAAAGTCTTGTATATTTAAATGTAAAAAAGAATCCACTGTTTAATCATTTGACATTATGAGATAAGTTTATTACTATACATCTGTTCTGTGCTGGGCCTCGATTTTTTTTTAAGCTGAGCAATTAAGAGTTCTTAAGGGTTCCCTAAAGTTCAGATGTCAGAACTGTTCAGTTGTTCACTACATTTAAGATGAATAAACTCCACGGTCTAATAGCTCTCGTTAAAAAATAGCAAAACTGAGAAAGGACGGAAGACAATGGGATTGCTAGGAAACTAATAAATATCATCTGGTTACACTGTAAAAGTATTCTTGACACCATGCAAGCAGTTAAGTATCTGAAACATCTTACAGACACTGCCCGTGCTTTCTCTGGGATCCCAATACAGGTTGGTCAAGTGGACCGCTGCAATTGTGAGGATTTGCTCGTCACTGGCGGAAGGGAAGAAAAGCAAGAAGCAACTCCAGCTGCAAACTTTACTCTGAAGTAAGATCCAGGAGGTGAGCGGGTGATTGTGGAGGATGGCCGCGTGGCAGGCAGAAATAGTTTTGAGGGTACTGAGAGGCAAGGATCTAGGCAACAAGTCTCAACATACAGTGCGATAGTAGCATATCCCACTCTGGCCAGCATCAAGATGGTACAAATGTGTTTTCTCAGTCATTATTTTTTGCTCTCTGAATGAAGAAAACTACTTTCACATTATTGACTGGGCAGGTGAGAGAAGTGTGTGTGTTGTCTGGCCCTTCAGTGGAAACTCTGTCTCTGGGGATACAGTTCTGCCCTCCCTGCTGAAAGCTCTACCTTTATGCATCTTTCCTGCGCTGTGCCTTTCTTTGCACATCACAACTCAAAGCCAGAGACATCTACAACCCAAACTTTCTTGGCACACCGCTTTGTGTGCTCTTCGTAATTTAGCTGGACTCGGGCACAAAGCAAGTAAATTTACAATAGATATATACCAAAGCGACGAGTTCTCACAGGCAGACAGCTTTGCCTGCTGCTGCTTCAACCACAGGCACCGAAAACAAGCGGTGCAATTCCTGCGCTTCTGTGCAAAACGATTCTGATTTGGCAGCGTCGCCTCCGCTTTGTCTTCACTGACGTAAGCGGAGAGCTGGTAAAAATGCAAGACACGATTGAATCAGACCCAGGAAACAGAGAAACTTTTGGATGCAAGCATATGATCGCCACACAGGCTACCATTTTGCTGCTGCGAGCCTATTCAGAACCACACATAAGTAAATAGTTCTAAAAGCCATTACAAGTGGCATGCGAGCTACCTGGTGCAGCCTATCTCAGGAAACCTCCGCACTTCCCTGGGTTCAAATAATTCTCTTTGCAATCGCCAGAACCGTTCCTAGCCTTCACGCAGCGCAGACGCATTCCAGGGGAGGGCGAGGCAAAAGGTTATGAAACTTACTCAGGTGTCATTTATTTCATGAAAGTTTGCTGGTTATTATAATCAAATGTCAATTGTCTGTAATTGCGGCATGCAATGGAAAATCCCTACTTAGGACATGTTCTGCCACTTGCTGGTGAAGTACACTAACCCTCAACAATGAAGCAATACTGTAAAAATAGTTTTGACATGTAAGCAGGTCTAGGAGTATAATTAACACATGTTTATTTTGATTTATTATTTTTCTTCTTATGGTTTTGCTGTAAGGAAACCATACTATATTTTAAAAGGAAGGTTCAGAGCAGAATCAAAGAATTCTTCCTACTCAGTTCATTTAGTAATCTAATTATTAATAACACTTTCTGCTTTGATTGCCTCTCTTTACTTAGCTTCACAAACACAGATGAATCGTGCGATAGTCTTGCAATACATGAATGTATTTGGTGGCTTGCAGAGTAAGGATCAGATCACAGAGCATAATTTGAGCTCACCTCAGATGCTGTTGTAAGACAGTATCCTCTGATAGGGAGCTAGCATTCAGAACTTCAAAATTCCGCAATAACTACTTTAATCCAGAAGGAGCTATTGTTCCACTTGAGGAAAGAGGAATAAAATTTGGTGTGTGAACTCTGACTGACCGGGTGTTGGGTTGGGTGGGGCAGGGAAGATCACTCAGTATTTTAATCTTTTTTCATTTAAATGAAGCGAATTAATGGATTAGATATACGTGTAATAACCAGGTTATTCTGGGGGGTTACAGAAGTGCAGAAACGGGTTGACAATGCTAAAACTGATTAAGTAAGCTCCCAAAGAAAACTTAGAAAAATTTCCAGTAGCGGACATCTTTTTAGCCTAGCAGGCTGTGGGAAATAAAAGCATAATGACAGTTTACATTTTGAAGCTGAGGATAAAGAAATTCAGATCAGAATCTAACCTCTGGGTCAGTTTATATATGGATACAGTAGACTTGCCATCACTCGCAGCTTAAATTTGGGGCTGGCTTTCTTTCTGAAAAGATGCTACAGTTGGGCTTGATGCAGAAATCACACTGTGCAGTTCTGTGGCTTGTTCTATGCATATGGAAAATTGTCATCCATATCTAGCCTTAAAATCTTGGAATCTTGTGGAAAGAGATTAATAGTATCTCAGTAGTCAAGTAATCAGGGTAGTTTATGAGAAGATGTACTTGAAAAATTAAGAGGGGAGAGGAAAGGAAGGAATTTCAGCAAAGATTTCATTAGCATGCCAAGTTGGTCTAATATTCTCATTAGCATTTGTATTCTCTTTGTGTTACTTTTTTTTATACCTGGACTACTGTAGATGAAAATATATGCAAAGAAAATGTGCAAAGCTTCCTTAAGCCTATGCCTGAAGAACGCTTACAACTGAAATTATCTGTACTGATTTTAACTGGTACGCATATCATAAATAGCCAGCTTTTATGCAGGTTTTTATAAAAGCTGAATTAGGCAGATCTGTAATAGTTACTCCAGTGATCACATCAGCACTTTTAAACACATACACTGTCACTTTCCATAATGAGAAGTGACATGAATATGAGACACAATGGGACTTCTGATTTTTTTCCAACCTCTGACTGCATGTTTTCACATGTATGTACAGTGAAGAATGGAGATAATGGAACAATCCAAAATAAAGACACTCTTAAAGAAAATGTATATGAGTATATGCACCTATAAAAAAATATAATTATACATGTTGGTCATTTAGAAAAAACACTTATTTTGCAAAATGACTTAACTCTGGGTATTCTAGATTATTAGCAAAAAAAGACTTAGTATTGTATTTATTGGTATAATAATACACTTTTTTATATTTGCTTGTAGAACTGTACAACAATAATACAAACACTATTCCTAGAGTTAACATTTTCACAGCTTGAACTACCATTACTTTAGCTGTTATGTTACAGCTCTCCTCTTTACCATCTGCATCTATTCATTTCTTTGGACTCCTGTAACTTCATTTTAAACAACCCTGACCTTCATTAAATGACTTGGTTAAGGCTGATTTAGGGGCACAACTTTATTCTTATTAATACGCACGCCTGCAGGAAAATTGGAGAAACGCTCTGCAAAAGCAGCATTCAATTTAGTAGAGAGAAGAACAAAGTATTATGGTTTTGGCACAAATATACAACTCTACAGTCATAAGATGGAGAATAATTGGTTAGCCGCTCTTCAAAAAAGGATCGCAGAGTTATAATAAACTGCAAGCTGAACTTGAAATAACAGTACTGGAGCTCTGAGCAAGATTAAACGCAGGCTGAAATTTTCATGGAAGACGTTTCAAGAAAGCGCCTCATAATGATACATTTCATACACAGAACACAAAAGTGGTTGAAGTTCAGCACCCAACTGGCAAACTGCAAATTATCTTCAGAGTATATTAATGGCTACAGTTAACAGTTACTGCAAATGTATAGGAATAACATGAGAACTCAAGAGAATATACCCCTAAGTAGAGAGAGACACACTAAGTGACCATAAATGTTTGCTATGCTTCCAAACTTACAGGCGAAATGTATTTTGCTACAAAATGCACCGAGTTATTGAGATAGGAATGCACATATTGGCTTGCACAGAACTATAAGAATCTGATCCCTGTTGGTGTCCTTGCAGGGCGGACATCTACCTCTCTGATCAGGTTGCTCGGTCTTTGCAAAAACCAAGAGCTCACTACAGTCGCATAACCTGGGGAGGTGCAGAGCACAGCAGCTTCGGGGAATATAGAGAGCAAAAAGTATCATTCAGATGTCCAGAGAAGATACAGAGAGGAGCAAATATGAACTTCATGGGCTTCTTCTCTTGAATGTGTCTCCATGCTTAAAATAGTTACTTATTTCATTTTTTTATATAACGTGAATAGTTTTATATATTTTTTTATGTAAAAAGAAGCCAACAAAGTTTAGAAAAAGATCAGCTGGCTCATGTTCAGACTGATAACCCAAATTTCACATGCTCCCTCTGCATCCAAATTTGCTCAAACATCATCCATATTGTTTTATTTGGGTTTAATGTCTGTCCCACTCTCCTAAAGAGAAACAAGTAAAATGGGATGCCACAACACACACTCACAGACACCAAGATCAGTTGAATTAAGTCAGCATCCATCTCCGAAATATCAGAAATGCCTGCTAATAGTTAACAAAAAAAGTTGCATGAAATGCCAGTATGCATAATTAAAAGCTCTACCGACTGCTTGGCAAAACAGTGGCCATTTCTCACAAAAAGCTATAAATAGAAGAAATATTGAAAGAACCTTACCCAGAGGGTCTTTTTAAATGCCTAATTTTCATATGGAGCTTTATTTATTTATTTGAACCAGTAGGATACAAAATATACCATGCAAAGCTGATTAAACTTCACGACGGATCACATACCCAGCTGAAAAGGGGCTTTTTTTGCCTCCCAGATCAGTTCACGTGAATATTACTTTGCAATAACAACTCTGGAAATGATCTAGCAATACCTGGGAGCCAAAGAGCCCTGCAGCAAGAATGGAAACAGTAATATCCTCTCCAAGCAGTCCCGAGGATTGTCTGGTGAGATGCCAGTTTTCTGGTGGAAAGTACCCACATTTTTCTGGATCGGCCTGCGTCTCCAACCCCTTCTCTCTTCCTGCCCTCTGGCTTAGAAACCCACCTTCTCCCCGGTCCTCCCTCCACAATACCGCCTGCGTCAACACAACTTCAGAGACTCCCAGGGGAGCATTTTGGCTGCGCTCTCGGAAGCTCAGTGTTGAGCCGTGGAGAAAGCAGCTCAGGAGCCACTTTGTGGAGGGTGACTACGCCACGTTCAGCACTATCGGGGCACCTCGAGGTCTGCTCTGAAGGGGAAAAGCTGTGAACAGCGCAGGAATGGCACAGAGTTTGTGCTCTGCTCCCAGTGCTCGAGCTCCACGATCGCTGACCGGTCGAGGCCAATCCTGCTGGACCAGAAGGAGAGGGACCCATGCAGGTGTTTGGTTTCATCATGAGAAGAGCCCCGTGGAAACCAATGCAACTCCTTCCTACAGTATGTTCCCTCATGCCCTCCTGAATACTGTTGAAGACCCTGCAGGACTGAATCCTAAAAGAGGGAGGGTGCAACTTGTGACATACCGGAGGAAAAGATCTATATGTTATATGCATTATTGACACTAGCCTGGAGGCACATTAAAAGAGAGAAGACTCACCGAACAAAACAATGAGAGCCCTGGGAAACTACAAAAGGCTTAAGGAAAAATGACAAGCACCAGTGGTAACAGAGAACTTGAAGTGATCGAGGACGACAAACTACATGTGCATTCGCGACGTGATGTGTCTCAGAGAAAAAACCCAAGGATCGCCCAGTACGGTTTTGTAGCATGCATACTGAAACATTGCTTCATGGAACAGACAACAGAAAATCCAGGCAGGAGGAAATATCGCTCGAGTATTGCATTTATCTGGGAATTGCTGCCTTGGAAAAAGCGTGGACAAACATGAGCCAACCTGATAAGGGTTTGCCTGACAAGCAATTTTAAAAACTGGATCCAAAGTCTAATACTGGGACCTGCCTGGCTCCAAACCCAGCCAAAGTACATACAACGTACGCTTGCTCTCAAGTGCATCTGTGATCTCACTAGGATTATCGTATTGTCGAGGTCAAATACGTGCTGTGCTAGGACAGGGCCTGAAACACCAAGGAAAGACAAGGAAGTTTTCTGAAGGATATGTATGAAACCATTACTGTGACTGAAGAAATTCTTTCCACCCCCTGGATTTCTTTTCCAGCGCCTCCAGCTAAATGAAAAGCAGAAAGCAGACAAATTTTCATCAACTCTTTCAGCACATTATAATTAGAGCCCATTTCATCACGTTAAGCATCCTTTAGTCAAATAAATGCTGATTTGATCTGCAGCATCAACAACAGCAATGAACAGAAGTTACATAGCGATCCTCACGCGCTTTGCTTCCAGTTAATATTGTGCACGTTCCCATGACCAGGGCCAAGGCCGTGAGCGAGGGGCTCAGGCTGCCACCCCAGCACCTACAGTGCCCGCTGGCTGGGTCACCACGCTACCCACAGGTTTTACTTGTTAACATTCTCACACTTCTGTACCAAGTAAGTCCCACATAAGTCTCTGAGTGCTGAAAATGGATTACGATAACTCCACCTTAACTAATTTTTTACTTCTATTTGATACTCTCTAATAATGTTTGCTTACTAAGATATTAAAGGTGCATTACTTCCAATTTGCTGACATAATATGCAACCTACAGATACTGAGATCAGAGCTAATAACATTCCCCAACTTTTAAGTCCACATTGTGTGCTTTCAAAATAATCTTGGGTAGACAAACCCTTGCTGCCTTTGTGTAGAGCATTATTATTACACCGAGGAACACTGGTGCAATTGCTAGCTTGATAGACTGTTTATGTCAAACCTGATCCTGTAAAGCATTTGTACAACAAAATCCTCCTGAATACTTTGAAAGTTCACAAAAAGAACTCCTTCAAGATTTGAGATATTCTAGATTTTCCCTCTTAAAAACCTCTATCGTACTGTGTGTCTATGATGGGAACAAAACAATACCATATGAGTGGAGAACATCACGCATTATTTCTATAGCTAAGAAAAGTGAAAGGAGGAATTTGATGGCCATTACAGACCTGTAAGTCTGACTGCTGCTGCATGCAAACACATGGAAGTAGACAGAAAACAGCATAAAATGCAGTTAATACGATTGATTAAAACAAGGCCACAACAGACTGACCGCTAATCTTTCCCTGAGAACTGATTTTCTTGACTTTGGAAATGTGGCAGATTTGTGTCAAGTCCTCTAAGGTGTCTGATATAACGGCACGTAGGAGTTTACTGTTTTCAACTAGAGAAGATACGGATTAGCAGAATTACAAGGCAGGTAAGGAGCTGGCAAAAGGGGAAGTAGCAGCAGGCAATGCTGAAAGGGAAAATTGAGAGAGCTTAACAACCTAAAGGAAATTTGAGAGGTTATGCAGAGCCTTGAGAACTGGAATAAAAGTAGTAAGAGTAATATTTCGTAGTCCAAAGCAAAGAATCTCCACTTGGCAGGTGATAACAAAGATTTCTGCTGTAAAAGCAGCCAGTTGGAAGGAAAAAAGAAAAAAAAACAAAGGAAAAAAAAAAAGTAGATTTATTTGAGTCTGCACCTACACTGTGAGTCAGGGGATTTGCTTGGAGCATCCCTCAGCTATAGTACCCCATCATATGCTGCTCCCTTCTGGCCTACGCACCTAGATTTCCACCCAAAAGGAACAAGTAGAGAGCACTATAGGCGTGGAAGAATGCATTGTTGGTTGTCTCTGGACATGAAAGTGGAACATGTGTTCGGATAAAGCAGCTGAGAAACACGTTGTCCCCCTTTATATTTATATATGCAGAATGGTGGTGAGCTGCCAGCATGAATCACCACATGTGCCACTGCCAGAATATGAATATGAACTTCCTGGTCAATCTGCTTCAAAACTGTTTCTTGTCTTCACAGTAATTTGCATTTGTAATTCCAGCTAGAAATGACATACGTGAAAGCCTGGTGTTCCAGAGATCAAAGTTAATTGGAAACACCCTGGATTTTCAAGGGTACGTTATAAGGAATGGTCTTAATACAGACTCCAAAGAGCCAGCGGAGCAGCCCATCGAGGCACGCCGCTCCAGGAACACTCTGCAGGGCTTCAGTCTGGCTCCTTGCAAACTATTTACTGGAGATCACATCTGCATTTGAATGGACTTTTTTGAACCATCTCTAACACTGAACTTCAATATTCGGGATTCTCTACATAAGTGGTTGCTGCATGAACAAGTTGAGATTACTGGAGCGTTTGCTGCCACGCAAGTTACCTGTGCATACAGCTGGGAGGTGTTGTACAAGTACTACTGGCATGTGCGTTTGGCTATGCAAATGTAGACATTTTGTGGGGTTCATCTAAACATAGACAGCTCTAACTGTTTGCCAAATCCTAGAAAAGATGTACAGGTTAGTACAGCGCAACCCTTGACAGGAACAGGACTATTCCTTTCTATCCACTGGTTGAACTACATCTTCAGTTAATATAGGAATAACTAAATGTTACAAGGGAAAAAAAAAAAAGCACAACTAAGAGAAAATGTGAGACTGCATAAAATTTCCTCATCTCTTTCTTCCCAAGCTCATGTCTGATAGATATCTATATGTTGGCCACATGCCAGAATGGGCTACATTGTGAAAGACAAGCATATTTTGCATACATTGCATTGCTACATATGGGAAACAAGTTTCCTGCTGTGAATGCTACAGTCCAGGAAAACCATTTTCTGTTTCCTAAAAACTCATTAAAGTTAGGGAAATTTATCCTGTTTCAACATCAGGGAAAAGTAACCTCAACAATTTTCTGAATTGGTAAGTCAAAGAAAAAAAGAAAAAACCACCAATGCAAAATTGACCACCACCTCCAGTTCAAGTCAATAAAAATATTTGTATTTCCTCATTTCAGTTTTGAATTTTTTGTTTTGTTATTTGTTAGGTAGGAGGGAGGTCAATTTAAATTCACAATTAAATTATTTCCTGAAAATATTCTAATGGTTAATTTTGACAACCTCAGAACTTTTCCAAAACATTTTTTGAATAATAAACAAATCAAACGTGAAGATTTCACAAAAGTTGCTCTTGTTTTGACAAACCAGAGCTTGTCTGTCCCCTCTTACCCCAAGGAAGAGGCAGTTTGTTGAAGAAATTCCAGCCCACATTATCAATTATGCAAGTCCTATGCTTTTGCAATACCCATCTAGGTGGAGAATAACTAGTGATGTGCAATCTTGACCTAATGAGCTTGTCTCCATAGGAAACTATACATCCAACTACACATGTAAACATCACTTCAGTTTATTAATATAATCTGAAACATTTCATTGGATAAATTGAATAAATTGCTGTCATTATCTTTTTGCCTGAAACCTTCTTCTAAAAACAAAACGAAATTACTGAATAAACCCCATCCAATTAACTTTTTTTTCTCTTCTAATCTGTCTCTCCATGATTAAGCTAATGCTTGCCCACAAAGGTTAGCCTTGGGCTCTGTTGTACAGTCACCTCTTCTGTGTTTCAACATGTTGTGGAGGGTTTTTTTAAGCTAGAAAAAAACCCAAAAATATTGAGCTGGATGAAGTTACTAGGGTTACTGTTTCTTGGCTACCGTTGATATGAAAAAAAGATATATCATAATTTGTTAGGGAAAACTATTCACAGTAACAGAGTAATCTTTCCTCTATATGAAAATGTATTAGACTTTATTACTGATGTTCTGTTCTAGTCTTACCCCTAAGTGGTGTAAGGGTTAACTAATGGTTCCAACCAAGCTACGAAGAGGTGAGTTAAGCGTGCCAGAACCAATTTAATAAAATACCACATAGAATAAAATACTTTTCTCAGAAAATTAATGTGTCAAAAAAATCTAGTTGATGGTCAGAACCAGAAAGGCTTTTTCAAAAATCAAAACTATGGAAGAACTTTTGGGCATCCTTGGCCTTTTCATTATTTTTCCATTTCGTCCTTTTCTTTCCCTAGTCCTCTCTCTCTCATACCCTTTAATTCCTCTTCAACCTCTTGCTCCTTCCTTGTCTTTTGTCTAATGTGTATTTTTCTCTCATCTGAATTCCTAGATAAAAACTTTCTTTTTGATCATTCCTTCTTTTCCATGCCCTCTACAGTGAAAATTTTTTTCCTGTAAAAAATGAACAATTCTGGTTATTTATGAATCCTGGAGTTTCAAAATTTCTCTAAATGGTGGCTGGGCTGTACCTGGAGCAATATTTGTTAGCAGAATATTGTTCTGAAGACTGAGAACTAGACATCCTTCTGATATTAAATATTTCTTTTTGGCTATTCAGGTCATTTTTGAGAAAAGGCATATAGGGTTGGATGGCATGGTCAAAACAGTTAAATTACATGAACTGGATGCCTCACCTCATGACAGCTGCCTGTAAAGTGGTACCCTCAGCAATAACTCCAGGTCAGGAATTCACTATAACTAGCCACTGACAGTTTAGTTTTGAATGTTTTCCAATTATCTGTGATAGCCTTAGACCACCTCTCTTAATAAATTCAGTGGCCTGATGGACTGAAGCTTGCTATGCAAGAGCTTTCCTGGGCAAAAGTCAAGTCAGTCTTCATTCAGTACAATGAAACAGCATTTTTCAAAAGTGTATTTGTTCCTTTTTTTTAGGTTAAACTTTAGTGGGGCATGTAGATCATGTTAACGAACATATAGGAGAAGCAGCCCAAGGCCAGCCTGGATCAGGGATGTTTTATCTTTATTAAAATCAGGTGATGGACTTACAATCCTGTTTAGTGAGAGCTAAAAATACAGCTCTGAACCACTTCTGCCTCTCTTAGTTGGCAACTGCAGTATGTCTATTATCATCTACCAAAAAAAATTGCTAGAGAGCAGCATCTCACACACATTCCCATCAATACAGAGCTAGAAACTTTAAAATTGTAGGTGCCTAAAAGTCCTTAAATCAATGGTGACCCCTTAAAGGTGCTTAGCAAGACTAATGTACTTGATTGCACCAAGAATGGTGGATATTAATCTGCAACTCTTGGATTTTTATTTCTTTCCACTACTTACAGATTGTTTTGAACACTGTGTTGGGTATTTTTTCTGCATTTGAAAAAGTTCCTGTAGCACTGTTACGGAAGGCAATGCCACTGTCCACATCTCTCATGAATTTTAGTGAACCCCATGCTAGCTGCTGCTTCTTGTGCAGTTTTACTATAAATAAAGAAAAGGAGTTCTGTGCACCTTGGCGCTTATGGTGCAGTTCATTAGCACAGAACAGAGTGCCACAGAAATAGAAATCAAACAGAGACCCTCCCTTTTTCATTGTGCTTCACGCCGAGCCTTCTACATAATGCTGATATCCATGACTTCTTACCCCTTTAATAGCAGGAGCAGGAAACCATTCTCTATCTGTATTTGATACAAACTATTGCAACGATCACATAGCAGAAGAGATTAATATATAGCCCAGGTCAATGCTGGGTTTGTATTCACTTTGTGTATGCCATTTCCACCATGGATGTAATGTGTACTTGTTTGACTCCACAGTCTCTTGCAAAGGCTGTGAGTTAAGAAACCCTACCTTAGATCACTTGCTGAAAGTCCTACAGATTTGAGAACACGTTTTAAGCTAAAAGTACAGAATAAATGTGAAAGTTGGGCAGATTTGTTAGAAAGCAAAAATAGCTACGGCTGTCACTTTAGCAGCTTGGTACACCATAAATGTTCCCAATGATGTAGTGCAGTACCAGCCAGCAGTGCGCATCCCTTCCCTCTGCAGCATAGCTGCTTGCTGGTGAAGACCAGAAAGGAGGCCTTTGCTACCCAGGGAAGCTGTTGCATTTTGTCAGTAGGAGACAACCCGTTTAAATACATCTACATGAAAGGAAGAATTGGCAGGCAAGGGAAGTCACTGGACAACTAACCAGGTTTTGTCTATGGGAGTGCCCATTTCCAGTTTATGCATCCACTTGCATAAAGCCAACAAACTCCAGCATCTCAAGGAAAGACTGAAGGGGTGTTTTTGCTGAAGGGTTAGGAAGGATAACCAAGCAAGTCCATAGGAGTGAAATATTTGCTGGCCACTTGCACACGCTCAGGACCACTCCACAGAGGTGAGCATGTCTTCAGATTTTATCATGGGCTTTGGTGAAAACTCATCCAATTTTTTCAATCAAAGCTCCTTAATGTACAAGTGAGGGGATGAATGTGCCCAATATTCTGGCCCCATTCATGCCCATCTTGCTAACTGCTGGTGAATACAGAACTATATTAAGATGTCCTATGTTTATGCACACGTGCATTGAGCAAACATGCACTGAGATGATAACAAGTGCTGCCAAAATATCCTCCTTACTCCAGTCCAATCTACCAGCCTTCCCTCTGGACCTGGTTCTCTGTGTGGCTACTTTTTAGTAAAAGTGTTCTGGGGAGCACGAACTTTCTTTACTTTTGGCAAATAATTTTATAATAATATTTCAGTAATTAAGGACAGAATTCAGTTAATAGCTGTAGCAAGCATTTTAATTTATTCAATCTGCTTTTAAATGTCAGCAGTGACTGCACATTTGAAGTTCTGTTGGGCAACTGGTTCCATAACCCCCAGCCATAATTAACCTGCAATCAGGATAAGACAAGTCAAGTAATCTACCAAGGTGGATCTTAATATATGATTAGAAACATAAAGCAAAAAACTAGAGTGGCCGTTGCTAGCCAGCGTAAGACCTCAACACTAAAACAACCTTCAAAACAAATAGGAGCTGACTAGTTCCACTACGGCTTTACTCTTTGATATTTAGCCTCTCCTAGGCAGAATATATTGGAAGGGACACCGACTCAACATGAGCTTAGAAGCAGGAGCCAGACCTCGGAATTTTGCTAGCGGGATTTTGAAACCAAAAGCAGCAAGAGGCAGAAACCAAGAATCTCAACTTCTTTGCCTTGAATGGGCAAAAGTGTTCCATCCAAAATGTTTCTTCCTTGTTTACTTTTTCTGTCCAGAGGAAAACAACAAAAAAAAAAACACCACCAACAAAAAAAAAAACCCCAAACCAAAAAAACCCAAACCAAAAACGAGCCACAATGTTCTGAAGGTGATCTTCTGCAGCTATTTGCAGTGCAGGAGGAGACGGGAGGGAGGGAGAAGAAACGCAGTAATTTTCATGTGCCTTTTTATGGGTAATCACCTATGTTATCCCCACTGTTAGTGCAATAATGCCTATTTCACCTTCTTGCCATGCAAGATGTCTGGAGTCCTTCGAAACTCTGGGAGATAAGTCACTCACACCTGAAGGGCACTCCATTGTTAGTTGTATCTAGCCATACTTTAAAACATTGGAACTTCTTTTTCTTCCAAGGGGAGAACAATAAAACGACTTGTTGAATCTTGACTCAAAGGGGAGAGCCACTTTCTGAATCAATGTTACCACCTTTTGGCAATACTCGCCCCTTCCTGGCAAGTGTCGTGTCTCTACAACCATTTGAGTGCCCCAACACAGAGCCACACATCAAACATTTCTGAGCAGGGAGAATCAGATCACTAAGGAACAATGAATGCAAAAAGGCAAGAAGCAGGGGAAAAAAAAAAATCACAGTTTATAATAAACACACATTAAAATAAAATGTTTCTGTGCATTTGGGAATACTGTATCTGAACAATTTCAAATTCAGAAAGCAGAGAATGGGAACAAGAAGTTTTCCAAGATGACATAAGTATCTGGCAGTTTACCTGTGCTCTGCTCCCTCCAGAGTTTAACATGGAATTTTGCATCAAAGGTGGGTGGGTGGGGGGAAATCTCCTTTATTCTTGCCTCTTCTGGTTCTTTCCCTTATGTCCTGCTGTTGTAAGGAAACATCACCCTTTCAAGCTCTATGAAATATCTGATATTGTTCTTCCAGTCGGGAATTAATAGTATTTTCATAGAATTTCAGCTGTCACCATACTTGATTACTACAAAACATAACTGTTGAAGGGAGCAAGCTGGAAAGTGTAGAATTTTCCAGCTAAAATATTGAACAAACCAACTCACCAAAACCAGCTTAGATTTGTGTTCATTTTTATTATAAAAACCTACATTTGTTCCATTTTATGTATCCAATTTCAACTTTCCAACCGGAAAACTTCAAAAGAAAAAAAAATATTTTTTGTGGAAATTTTTATTTATCAGTAATGCCCGATTTCACTGATTAAAAAAAAAAAAGGATGAAAATTTACAAGTGATTGCAACATTAATTGTCACAAACTGCCAAAACCTGTGATGAAGGTACATAGGAGCCTAAGTTCTGTTTAGGTACCTCACTACCAATGAAATCTACAGCTATGAAGCCCTTCTTGGGGTCTGTTGCTCACGCCCTTCAGGAGAGCTGAGTGGAACAGGTTAGATGCCATGATGTTCCCGGGACTGCAATATAATTGTGCCAGTGCACAAATGCCAAGACGGTTTTTACCTTTTTGAAGATTAGGGACTTGTGATTCCTACGGCTTGGTGAGTCAGAGACTAGAATGGAAGATCAAATTCAAATTTTATACCGAAAGGCTTAGCTAAACAGTGGTTTAGATTAAACGGCTCTTATACAATCGCAAATTAGCAAACTGCCTGCAGGAACTCCTCAGGTGACATTTTATTTTATGCTGGAGTTCAGACTAGAAAGTCGCAAAGTTCCCTTCTGCCCTACCTACGTATAGGAATCTGTAAATCCAGGGCTGACCCTGTTCACTAAGCTTTGCTCATTATTTCCTGTTGAATCAGGCTTCCAAATTTGGCTTGCAAACCACTCCTGTTAAATCTTCTCCCTTCACCTGCAGCAGAGAGCCCAGATGTTGAAACGAATGTTTTCACTTAGGCAGATTTCAGGGAGGATTAATTTACAAGAACTGACTGTGAAAAAGACAGTTGCTGATCTATCTTATCATAACAGTGTGTCACAAACCTGTACACTGTTGGGGCAGGGATTACCAATTTAAAGTGGGATTTTTTTTTTTGAGGTTGGCCCTGGAATGGTTACCTCTCGTGCAAGGTTCTAGTTTTGATAATTGGCTTGTAATCATCACCGGCAAAAGTTTCTCAGGGGATTGAAATTTCAGCAATATGGCATGGAGAACTCATACAGACATTTGATAGGCTAGAGAGGCAGGAGGTAAGAAGAAACCAAAGGATGCAAAACAATCTGGAAACGCAATGTGATTTGAAAATGTAGGAGCAGCAAGAAAAAGAATTAAAAAGTCCATTTATCTGATCATGATATGCACCATCACACCCACTTGCTTTCTGCCTGCTTTCTTCCAGTGTTTCACACTCCTCTTATAAACAAGAAAACACTACCCCATCATCTTCCCTAACACACTTCATCATACTCCTAAATATTTTAATATACATGTGAACTCAGAGGGAATCTTTGTTGTTTCCATTTTGTAGGCGGAATCCTTGTGCTCTTTTTCCGTATCTGCTACTTTGAACTTTTCTCTGCATGGTCTGCTTCTCTCGGATATGAAGGTTTCTTGCACAACCATGTCTTCGTTTAGAAACATACCCCTGTTTATAGGCATTCTTTCTCATCCTTTTTCTGCAATTACCCCTCTCACAGTCAAGCTCTGTAAGACATTTCTTTCCTCTGGGCTTGGTACGTATTTATCCCAACTCAGAAGTAGAAATTACTTCATCATGCCTGAATGCAGGCCACTAGGCACATGTAGACATGAGACCAATGCTGGTTTTTATGGGAAAGTATTCCCAGATTGCTGACTTAGTCTCATGTTCCTCTCTAACAGAGATTAATGCAGCCAATAGGTTAGAATCATAGTGATTTTTCAATAGTTCTCATCTAATTTGAATTCTCCTGAATAACACACTCCTAACCTAAAGTAACAAAAGACAGTCCCAAAGATGAGAGACAGGAGAATTTCCCTCCCCAGACACTATCCCATTATTCAGAAGGAGCTTTCTTGCTACTGTAGATGTTTTGTGCTTTAATATAAAATAACACTTCTTTATTTAAAGAACCTTCTCCTTGTATCCTCACTTCCATGAATCTTCAACAAGATGCTTCCTATAAGAATCAGGCAAGCTTTACAAGCCCCACTGTCAGAAGGGTAATGCAAGGTCGTGAGAAGATGGACTCAGATGTGCAGGAACAGCTCATGTCACTCAAGCAAGTCCAGCAGGGATCAGGCTTTGCCTTTCCCTCTCTGCATTCTGTAAATCTCCCAAGCCCAGTAATTTTCTTAACAATATGGAGCTGTTACAGCAGTCAAAAAGCTCAACCCCATTGAGATGTTTATATGTCTTTTTCTTTATTTTAATAACAAGCCAAGAAAGGAGGGGAACTGAGAAAATGAGAACTCCTTTATGTGAAAACACCTGAATCTGAAGCCAAACAGTCTATAGAAACCAACTACCTCTATTTTAAGGTGACAAAATACTCAGGACCGTAGATCACATACTTCTCACTTCTCTGTGCCTGCTCTCAAACTCTAGAATATCAATAAGATCAGATAACATTGATTTAAAAAAAAAAAAAAAACACACAAAAAAACCAACCCAAAAAATCCAACCCAACACCACCTGGCATTCACAATTTAACCACAAGCCAACCTTAAACCACTTCTGTTTTCTAGCCTGTACCAATCACACAGGAGAATAACAAACCTCCAGAGGACTGGAACAATGGCTCTTTTTATTTTTAGCATGTTTTGGTACTACTTTTGTCTGAGGGGGAACTGCAGGGGAATTAATTTTTCAGAGATTCATCCATAGCAGGGTTGGGGCAGGGGGAGTGCAGTCTGAAGAAGAGTCTGATTCCCCTTCACAGTCTAGTTTATGGCTTCCTTACACGGCTATGGAGGTTAAACAACACTCTCCTTGATTTCAGTTCACTGCTGGACATCTTACAGCCATGAACACTGCATAAAAAGCAATGTTAAACGCAAGTGGGCTGCAATATGCCCATCTACTCCATTCCAGCAAAAATCAGAGGATACTCCACCCACATGCTGCCAGAGATATTAACCAGACATAACATGCTGAACTGCAAGTTTAATTCAGGATATCTGGGGAGAAGTCTGGATGGCTTTTCCATGTTGGCTAAATAGTTCATTTCAAGAGCAAAGAGTTAGGCTGTTTATCCCCTGGGAAATGATGCTTTGCGATACCCTCCTACACATATGCTCTACAGTAGCCTAACCCAATGCTGGTTACAGAAAGCCAGCCCTATGGAGCAAGATTTCAGAAGAGCTCATCAAATGCTTCTGGCAACTACTTACCAATTATGTTGCACATGGACAACCTAATTAAATTCAATCAAGCAGCCTTGCAGGTGCAACCAGGGCAGAGACCTCTTCTACTGGGATTTGTACTGCATCTGCCTCCAGTCAAGCCCAGGATTTGGATCGAACATCTTTCATAAGCAGTATATGCACACATCATAAGATGCAAGAGACCAAGTAATGAGTTGTATTACTTTCTTTTTTCTAAGTTCACCTGATGGGCACTACTTTTCCCAATGAAGTTACACCTTGCAGGTGTGCTGACTTTGGTAGGTCTAAAAAAGCAGAGTTGGATGGAAACCCAAACTGAGAGGTAGACCATTGGAACCGTTATTCACCGTCTGATAGCCATGAATAGGCATAGCTGCCTCTGAAGGTGCTCACCTAGCCACATAAGCATTCTACAATTGCTTCTTAATATAAAGGAGAAAGCCTTTTACCTCCTTTTAGTCTTTTCCCACGGCCAACATTACTGTTCTGTAATAACTCATCTCTGAGTAACAAAGTAAACAACATTACAAAATAATTTCTGAAGCCAAATATCTGATAAAGGTGATTAATGCCTCATGAAATACCCAAGTCATATTTGCAATAATTGCAATATTTGAGATGGATAAGAGGAGAGAATTATAGGATTTGCTGTGAGGCCAAATTATCTACAGGAAGTTCATGTGAATGTCACGTTACCATCTAATTCGCTGGTACCTGCCACGAATACTCCTTAAGAGCTGGTTTATTTGTTTTCTGGATTATAGAAGTAGAACATTTAGAGCTTTGAGATATATTTTGCAAAGCTACCTTCAAAAACACACTCATTCATGAGAGAAACTATATCAGTCTAGAAACTACTGCAAAAATATAGGAATCACCCCCTTATGAACAGAGTTTTGGGGTATTCTTGAATTGCTGCCCAAAACAAAATTTCACAATGTTTTTTCACGACAAAGTTTGCCAGCAAGTACAGCTTCCTTCCAAAGAAAAATGACGCATTTCTTATTGTGAATAAGTTATGTGGGTATGTTTTGTAGTTTCCCAACACAATGAAAACCTAAATGCTTGGCACGTGCTTTGGGAGAAAGAAGACTGAAAGGTACCATCTTAGAGGGCTTCAACCATTTTCCATTATATGTAGTCCACAGACTACAAAGAGAATTATGGATAACTTCTTCTTTTCCTATGATTGGATAAAGAAGCTCTCCTCCCATTCATAATCAGAGACTGCCTCGCTAGCTAGCTAATGCATGATACGATAACATTTGGTGAAAGGAGAATAGGAGAGAAAAAAGTTATTATTGTTGGCAGCCACCTACTCTGGAGTTCTCATATTTATTCATGTAAAATTATCTATTACATCATTTTGTTAATAATGACTGAACGCTTTGTAAGGATTGTTATAAGCTAAATTCACAACTGGAGTTGTTCTGACTGGACACAACTTAACTGTTTTGTTTTGCTTTCACAATGCCTTAAGGTTCTCTCTTATAATCAGTCACTTCTCTGGTGCTAATGAAAAGCCTTGCCGCAAATACTCCAACTTAATTATTATTCTATGACCACTCCTATACCCCCCAGCCCCAAATTGCACCAACATGAAGACTGGTGGCAAACAAGCACAAACAGGGCATGAAAAAGGTCAAAGAAAATTTGTTTTCAACTTTAAATGAGTATCCCTGTAAAACCCTTTCCAGCACCTGCTGAGTCCTTATAACCCCTAGAATTTTCTGTACTCCTCCAAACCAATTGTTTCACATGGAGAGGCCAAGAAGAAATATCAGGAAGACGAAAGCTGGCAATAAGGAAGATCCTTCTCCAGCCATACGCACCTATCATGCAAAAACTCCAGGCCCCCTTGAATAGTCACAGTGTAATTGGGGGGGAACCTGGGCAGACTTTTCCCTCCATTTCTAGTGCAAAGAAGCAGAAACAGGGAAACGCCTTGCAGGTCTAACCAAGCGCAGATGGGTGGGTAGGGGATATGGCTGAGCCGCCACACATTATTTTGCACAAGTTAATTCTTTACAGCAGGCTGCACAGTCGCCTTTTTCTTAAGATGTGCTGCAATATCCAGAGCCGCTTGCAGGTATCACCAAAGAGCCTGGTGTTTTAGTACATTCAGACTTTTACCCACCAGACGACTCAGTAATTAATGGAGACACCCTCACTTGAGCCCTTTCTGGGTGATTACAAGATCCTGGAGCAGGTGATGGAGCACGCCTATTTCCAAAGGCTGAACAGTGAGGACCAGCGCTTCTCTCCCCAGCCACCACCACCCACAAGTGCTGTGGCAGGAGACACTGACAGAAGTGGCACGGCCCTCATCTGCTTCACTGGTGTTCCTCTCGTTGATTCTCCAGAATGCCCTTGAATCAATCCCCCTTCCTCCCTTGTTAGCAAAGAGGGAAGCTGGTCTGAAATCAGCTTAGTCATGATCACCAGTGCAATTACACAGTGCTTGTTGCAGGGAACCCTTTGTTACCCACACCCAGTCTGATATTATACTACCCTGCTCTATAACTACGTATATTTTTGGAAGTACTTGTCAAGAGTGACAATTTTGCTAACAAATGCTAGGGCAAAGGAACATTAGAAAACAAGCAAGCACAAAAACCTGCAGTAAATGAAAAACTTTGGAAATGATCATCTTTCTTTTATTTACAAGGAACAAATAACCTCATGTGTGTCAGGAATAAATGGAAATCAGCCTCCAGCCTTCACAAATGAATAATCATGTGTAGAAAACATAGTGGTTTTGTTAAAAATAAAGATGTAATTTGCAATTAACTAAGGAACAAGAGCTATTTCTTCTAGAGCCAATCTAATGAGGTTTTTAAAACTGGCATATTCTGATCTCATCTGTTTCCCTATGAGCAGAGAAGCCAATCTTGAGCTTTCCTGTCGCAGATCAAAGTGACGACTACAAATGTTAGTAAAACAAAGTCTCCCCTAACGTCAGGCAAAACAGGATAAAAAAGCAAACAAGTAAGAAATTCAGCTCAAGGATATAGGACAAAATGAGAGAGTACTTCTGCCATCCCAAGAAAGCTGAACAACAACTAAATCTTGGATTTCAATAAATACAACATTATTATGATAGGAGACTGGTTACCATATATGTGTCAGCTCTCTGGGGAATCCAATTTTTATTTTCCTTCCTGTTCAAGGACAGTTGTTCATATATTTATTTGCATTGCCATAACGCGGAGATGCAGGCTGTGATCAGAGGTCCATTGTGTAAGGTGCTGTACACACAGTTTATCAAAACAGCCTCCGCTTGAGAGACCCTCCAGTCTAAACAGGGAAATTCTAGAAGTCCCAAGGGGAAACAAATGCTTGTAAAGCTTCCAAGAGAGGACCAGAAAGTCTCTGGAAAAGCATCTTTGGGTGGCATTTCAGACTAAACGGAAATCTTGATGTTCTCATTTCAGTGATATATTTCCTTGGGCTTGTGTCATTAGGAGTCTTCCCTGGATTTTCTCAGCAATTACATCAAAACAGTTTCAGATAATAAAATTTAACTGAGGCTCAAAGTTGTGTCCATAACCAAATGTAACCAGAGTTGCTTTCTATCAGAGAATTCATTGTTTAATTACTCCTCACAATTCCTCCTCAAACATCAGGTGCCAGAAATTCCTTGGTTACTCCTCATCTGTAAACATTACAAACTCTAACTACCTCAACTACTTGTTCCATCTTTCTTGAAGACTAAGGGAACTTGGAAAAACAGAGAAACCTTGTCCACATGAGTGACTGTCAAATGCAGGAGAGAGCAATAAAACATTCTGAAGCAAGTCCACCAGAGTATTTTCAAAATTAAGGCCTGAAATATCTTGAGAAGGACACCTGGAATAGCCTTTTCAAAAGAAAATGATGCCCAGCTGTGTTTACGTAATAAAAATGACCAAAAGGACAAAAGCAGGTGTGTTCATATACATACTATCTTTCATCCATTCAGAGAAAAAATGACTGTATATAAGGCACAATGAAATGTCACCCTCTAAACAGAACTATGTACTGGAGAGAGGAGTGTGGGTATTTTAAGCAGAAAAGAAATAAATGGTGGACAGGACAAGGAGAACAAGGAGTACATTACTGGGAGTGACACTACTTGAGGGCATATTCCTCCTTTTCTCTTCCAGAAAACATAAAGGCCAAGAGGGGAGCACAAAAACTCAAAGGTAATGCCAAGGTGATGCTAACCTTCACGTTCATAATGAATCAACAGCATTTTGAAGTCCCTCGTCTTTGAGCCTCTATTTACTCAGCAGAGGCACGATCCCTTTGGTCTCTGCATGGACATCAGGACTCCCCAGGAGTCTGTAAAAGAAAAAAA
>VYZM01015443.1:151355-181554 GCA_013398915.1 Dromas ardeola
AAAAAAAAAAAAAAAGAGAGAGGTTGACTGAAAACATGCTTACTCTTGGTCTATGTGGTTGGTGGAGTTACATCACTTAAATGTGATTTCTGCTAAAGTTGCTGTAGATCTGCATTACATTTCTGCCCTACATGTTGGCAAGAAGCGAAGCTCTTATAAGGAGTACTCCTGTTGCTGGATGTGCTGGAGAATAAGGTGGGAAAGAGAAGAGGATAGAGTGAAAGGGAAGTGTGTTTGTCACTGGTTATTCAGACCAAGCAGCACCCCCTTAGCCTTCCATTGAAAACGTAAGTAATACACATTTATATTTCTATAGAAATACTGCTGCTAGATTAGTGGACAAAGCTCTGCCACAGGAATTTGTTGAATTTTTGTAATTTAAGGGAGAACAAATTGTTAAAGAATTCACAGGTAATACCTAACTGATAGAAGATGTAAAGTAAATGCTAGCCATTTTACCACTAATGTAGTTGTTAGGTCCTGATCTTATATTTTAACATTTGAACACAGTAAAATTACTTCACTGAAGTCAGATTGCAAGTGTAAGTGTTGCTTTTCTTTTAAATGAAAAAATAGCATAAACTACTTTTGCACTGGTAGCTGTTAATACCACCACAAAGAATTTACTTTTCTGTACACCACCTCCTGAGTTGTAAAAAATGTTAATCCCTGCTAGAGCTGGACAAGCTAATTTTGTCAAAAGCAGAACATGCCTGATTTAGTAAAGGCATTTCTGTTCTGAAGCTTTCAAATCTGCTGTTCACCTTCCTGTCAGTCACTGAAGTGAATCAACCTTTTAGTGGAAGCAACTTCATCTAATCTTAGTGAGAAAAACCCAGTATAAGAAAAGCTAGTTCAGCAGTACGGCAGCCTGAGACGCCGTGGTGCGGACAGGAGATCCTAAATTCTTTACTTAACACACGCCTCTAAAAAATACACATAGGTGAAGAGCAAGGGGAAAAGACAGCCCAAAGGTAATTTGAAGAAAACAAGACGAGGACTGAATAGTAGGGAAGCTGACAATGCAACCTGGCCAACTTCATCACTGTCAGCTTCTGGTAGCCTTCCCTTTCCAAGAAAGGAGGAGACTGAAGAGTTATTGGACAAAATCAAAATCATAGAATCATATAATGGTTCGTGTTGGAAGGGACCTTAAAGATCATCTAGTGCCAACCCCCTGCCATGGGCAGGGACCCCTCGCACTAGACCAGGCTGCTCAAAGCCCCATCCAGCCTGGCCTTGAACACTTCCAGGGATGGGGCAACCACAGCCTCCCTGAGCAACCTGTTCCAGTGCCTCACCACCCTCCCAGTAAAGAATTTCTTCCTAATATCCAATCTAAATCTATCCTCCTTCAGTTTGAAACTGTTACCCCTTGTCCTATCATTACACTCCCTGATAAAGAGTCCGTCCCCATCCTTCCTGTTGGCCCCCTTTAGGGACCGCTATAAGGTGTCTCTGGTGCCTTCTCTTCTCCAGGCTGAACAGCCCCAACTGTCTCAGCCTGTCCTCATAGAAGTAGTGCTCCAGACCTTTGATCATCAGCAGATTTGAAAATCTGCTAAAGCATTGTCATGTAGGTGTTTTTATAAATTTTGTCAACAACAAATTCCTCGACTGTAAAAGTTTTACTTAACATGGATGCAATATTCCCTCAAACCAGTTGCTGAGACCTGTGTGATTGCAGCTACTCTTAAACCAGAGGTCTGTTGCGTTTGGTGGTTTGTTTGGTTTTTTTTTTCATTTTGTGGGGTTGTCTGGATTGTTTTTGTTTTTTTAACTTGAACTCTGAATAGCAAATTGAGTCTAAAATATCATGCTGAGTGATTAAGCCATTTCCCTTCAAGTGAGGTTAGAAGTTTGTCTACAGATTTGATCTGAAGCAACAAATTACTGAAATTTTTAGAATAACTGGAAAAAAACCTGACATTTTAACAAAGCACTGATGAGATGAGAACCTGGAATTTCTTAGCTGCAGTCTCTATTACTTCACCTCTCTTCATCTGACCATGTTATTCCTCCCTGTAGCATTAACTGAATCTACTGTAAAATCTATACAGTAGACAGAGAAGTTTCTATGTTTTGGATCAGGTATTTTAATTTTGGATATTTTTTCTCTCTAGTGAAGTTTTAAGGCTTTGAGGAACATGCAGCCTTTGTTATGACTCACACAGGAATAAACTTCAACTTTAGATTCACTAAATTAAACTTGTTATTGCCAAGGATCACAATGAAGAGAGATATTTATTCAATGTGCTTTCTACTAGGGCCAAGGACTAGAATCATGGTTTATGGTTGTTTCTTATATAATGAACATCAAGTGAAAGATGCAAAAGGATTCCATTTTAAGACAGAGTTTAAAATGAGCTATTTAATATACTAAAAGCTGGTGTGTACTGTATTGCAAATTGACAATGTTCCACAATGTCAATTGCTACCTATGCCATTAAAGAAATTAAATGGATTGAGTTTCAAAAATAACCTGCAAGCTATTGAGAAATTATTTCTGCAGCCCCTCAAAATGAACTGCCCATTACAGCTGCATGGCAGACAAAGTTAGCGTGAAACTCGCGCCTGATTGCGTGCTGGATGGGAACATGCACCTCAAGTCTTTCAGCCTCAGTATGAGGTTCTCACGAGCTTAAGCCACCAAGTGGAGCTCTGCACTTCCTCCAATTTCACATAAAGACCACATAATACCACAATTTTGCATTCTTTTACATACCCACAAATCAGGTTGGCTGCAAAACTAGCCTAAGTTTATGCAAAAGATGTATTAATATTGCGGACAAGTTAAGACTGCTCACAGCTTTTAGTCTGCATGAAAATAAACTATTATCTGCCCAGCTACAGATGATGGCAAAAAATTTCCCACCTGCACATTTCCTGCATATTTTCTTCTTGTTCTGGTATTTCTTAGCCTATTATGTGGTAATCAATTACTACCACCAGGGAGATAGAACAGCTTAGACAGCTTTTACCTGGCAAGCACGGGAGAATTGCAGGGATAATTAATTAATGTTATAACATGCAAATAAAAGATACTGCTTTACAGCTGGGATTTTTCATAGCATTGTATAATTATACAAAGACTTAATCTCTGGTTCAGGAAGTCTCACAACCACAAATCACAGGAGGCTGGAAGAGCATCACTGCTTCCTTGCCCTATCCATACATTCTTTCCTTACGCACACTTTGGAGACAGGATTCAAGGCTAGAAGAACCCTTATTCTGACTTGGTACAGCTATTCTTTTGTGTAAGCAAGCACAACGTTTTTACATTTTTACACTATTTACTTTCTTTAATCCAAATGTAACTCCTGTTAGATTGCTCTTCCATAGGTGTACAACATGAAAGTGGAATCGGGGCTAGAGGAAAGATATCTGAACAGGGAGCTAAGTCCCACCAAATCATACACAGCCAAGATCTTGATTCTAGTAAAGGCTAAATTCAGCTCCAGGAAAAATGACAGCATGGATACTGTGACAAAAAACAGCCCTAAGATCCCATTACAAGACCAAAAATGAAGGAAACCAAAACAGCATAGGTGGAAAGGAAAACTGAACACTGTCCTAGCCTAAAAATTTTTTTTTTTTAGTATTTAATTGCCTTCTTCACATAAAACTTTCAGGCATTTTAGAACAGCGACCCATGAAGAAATAAAGGTGCTTGCTATTCAATGTTTTCAACTGCTGGGCAACCTGATGTCTGACAGGAGTCAGGTCTTTAAAGAAATATCCAGTTCCTCCAGTGGGTCACCTTCTCCATCAACTGCCACTGTCACTCCACCTATTGGCTTGGAGTCTGTATTCTTCTGTAGGTACCAGTTCTTCTAATCTCTACCATTTCACACCAGCAAGTCTTTGCCTAACGTGTAGGGGTTTGGGTTGTTGTTGTTTGTTTGGTTGGTTTTTTTAAAAAAAAAAAAAAAAAAAAGAGCTGGAGGACTGGGAAAATACTCCTCCAATTTCAAGAGAAAGAATGGGTTTTTTTCTAACCTTTTTTGCTTTGATAAAAAATTCTAGTCACCTCTCCATTAAAAAAAGAAAAAAAAAAAGAGGCTAAATGAAGAACAGAAGCCTGGAAAACAAAGCTGCAGACTTGTGTCTCACAGGATGGTTTTCCCATGGTCCCATCTCTCAAAGTCTCTCCTCCATGTTTATTACAGGTGCCTAATGAAAGAGGAGTTTGTGATCATACCTGTCCCTGTGACAAACTTATTTTCTCATCTGCACATTTATTTTAGAAAAACTGTAGGAACCAATTATCTTTGAAAATTCTACTCCTTCACCAAATTTAGCTAAAACAAAACAATGGGTTCAAAAGTTCCCGGGAGGGTTATTCAGATGGACAGGCACACACAAGTCTACAAACACAGAGGGAGCAGTTTTGGCTCACTTCTCTAGGAAATCCAGAAAGAGAAGAAATCTACACTCAAAGATAGTCTGAGAGTCCTCTGCTAAATTGAGCTGAGAGCATTAAACGGTCGGGCCATTAGAGAAGAGCTGGCACAAGTTTTACGTAACCCAGCCGTGTAATGGCATTTAACCTACTGCTTAGCTGAGCACCAGCTCTACACCAGGAAACAAGTAGGTAGGAGGAGACAGGGAACAAAAGGGAAGAAAAAAAAAAAAAAGAAAAGGCTTTGCTAGCTGATCTGGTTGACTGATGTGATTAATTGCCACCCACACAGGTAGGTGTTGCTACTGTTTATTTAGCACTCTGCCAGAAACAAATGGTTGGGATTCCTTCTGGTTGCTCCATAGGCTTTGTCTGCCTGGAAGTCAAAACCAGTTGTATCTTATGCATCACCACTGACTAAACAAAACATCAGACGTGTAAGATAAACAATCCTAAACAGCTGGATAACAGGGACATTGCTCTCCCCACCTGCCAGGGGGACATGGGCACGGAGAACCAGCCATCTCTCCTTACAAAGCTCCTTCTCTTCTCCTACATCTCCTTCCTCAGAATGATGCTAGTGCAGCATTAAGAGACTCATAGCTATGTATACTCTTGGAAGCTTGTGGGCTTGAAGATTTAAAATCATCCTCTTCATGTGCTGCTATGGTGGGCAAAGGCAAAGTGAGGAGGGAGGATAAAGGGAGAAAAATGACATATCAGGGTTGTTCTACTGGGGAAGGAAACTTCAAGAATGTAAAAATCATGCAAAAGATGCTTGGAGCAGGAACTGATTTGATTTTGTTTTTTTGGTTCTGTACTCACACATCCTGCTTGGACTGAGTTTAATAGGAACTGTTGCATTTACGAAGAATAGTTAAAAAAGAAGACTGTAAAATATTCTAACTTAGAATAAACACACCCATTTTCATCCCACAAATACAGATTTTAAAAAAAATCTTTTCCAACTTTAGTCATGTGTGAGAAGTATATTTCGAATACATCTGTGCAAGTGTGCAAAGATTCAATGACTGTTCTCTTTTACCCACTGGCATATGTTAAGATAAATTACTGCTCCTCTGTCAATTAGAGCAGTTAGCATTTCAAGTATGGGTAATCTTTCTAGTGATCCGATTTATTCTCACCAGTTTCCACATATTAAACATAGCAACAGTATGCACCAAGGAAACAATAATAGCTAGAGACATGTCAAACATTTCTCTAAGGTTCCATTTTCAGTCTAGCTAGCAATATTTTTTCATCATGTCAGGAATTCCCAACCTCTCACCAAGTCTGTGAATACAAATCTCCTTTAGTAACACGCACAGCTCCATGTCTGCTCTCAATAAACAACGTGCACATAGGTACTCAGCTAGTGCAAAAGTGAAATCTAGATTATAAGGAAACAGTTTCAGTCAATAGTCAATGCCTTAGAAGAGAGGCGATGTGGGAGAAAGAGGTAAGTTGATCAGCAGATCTGTTAAAAAAGAGAAGCCATGGACGGAGCTTGGAGCACTTTGTGTCATGCTGCTTCAGTGCTTTATCTTGGCCAGGGAATATACTGAGTGTGGCTTTCCCAGCTGAAAATAGGTGTCTATTGTTTTCACTTTTGGTAAGAAGCCAATTAGTTGTCAAACGGGATCACCACAAAATTGTTAGTGTGCGTGGCAAAGCAAAAAATACTTTACTTACATGTTCACTTTGTCAGAAACAAATTATAATACAAGAATTTCCAGTGAGGAGTGGACAAGGAGTATATCCTTGTTCACAAGGCAATCAAGATGCAAACCTTCCTGCTAAGCTGGGCTTGAGTTGATGAGGAAAATGGGTGAGGATTTATAAGAGAATGGTCTGTAACACCCAGAACAGACATTACACAGAATGTTTTTAAATACTACAGGACAACTCCTCTTACATAATTACACCACGTCTTGTTGAGATGTGTAGCACCTGGGATCCAATATATACACTCAGATGATGAGATTTTTCTTTTTGTTCTCAGTAATATTTGCAGAGCACATGAAGAAAACTGCACTGTCACAGGTGCATGAAGTCAAAGTTGCACAGTACCAGATAGGATAAATCTGCACGAGCACTGACCAGCAACAACAGATCTGAGATATATCACGTGCCTGTTTCCACCTATTAGCATTGCAGCATTCTTTCAGTATGTAATTAACACCACTTACCTGTCTTAGCCAATATCTGTCCGCCTAATATGTGACATTAAAACTAATCACCCAGGCATCGCAAATGTCACATTTCCAGTTCAGGAATATACACTGCCTAACCACCGCATCCTTCATACCAGCCAAAATGACCATCAGAAGAACAGTTTTCAGTAAGAACACTCACAGCACCTCCAAGCCTAATGAGCAGCTGTTTGGGCAAGAGTTTCCAGGCTGCCCTTGGAAACTGAGCAAGGTCAGGTGTGGCTACGTCCAGCATGCCAAGACCTACCATGCCTGCGGCTTCTGAGACTGGTCATTGCATGTGTGCAGTATGGTGTAGGATGTTGAACAGCTGATACACGGCTGACCTTTCTTAATATTGCTTAAATTCTTAATCACTTGCTTTGCCTGGCCACAGCAAAGCTAACCATTAGCACCAGAGAGAATGGCTACTGAAGGCACAGGAGCTCTGGGCTACCTGTGTAAATAGATCTCCAAAAGGTTACCGAAGGCCAGTGAACATTGTGGTCTACCAGCTTGTCGTGGTTTACACCTGCTAAGCGGCTCAGCCTCATACAACCACAGTGGAATGGGGGAGAGAATCGGAAGGGTAAAAGGGCAAGAACCCGTGGGTTGAGATAAAGACAGTTTAATAGGTAAAGTAAAAGCTGCGTGCACAAGGAAGGCAAAATAAGGAATTAATTCGCTACTTCCCATCAGCCATCTCCAAGAAAGCAGGGCTCCATCACACATAACAGTTACTTGGGAAGACAAATGCCATAACTCCAAATGTCCCCTGCTACGCTTTCCTCCTTTCCTGCAGCTTTTACTGTTGGGCGTGGTGTCATATGATATGGGATGTCCCTTTGGTCAGTTGGGGTCAGCTGTCCCAGCTGTGTCCCCTCCCAGCTTCTTGCGCACCCTGAGCCTACTCACTCTTGGGGCAGAAAAGGCCTTGATGCTGTGTAAGGACTGCTCAGCAATAACTAAAACATCCCTGTGTTATTGAGACTGTTTTCCTCACAAGTCCAAACCCAAACACTGCGCAAGCTACTATGAACAAAATTAAGTCTATCCCAGGCAAAACCAGTACATAGCTGAGGGAGTTCAGGAAGACCATGTAATTCGTCCGTGCCAAATAAACAAACCCATGGCTACATCAAACCTAGATCTGATTCTTCCACTCCACTATTGTATATATCACACCATGGATAAACATCTCTTACATCTATAGCATCAACTTTTGTTCCTAGCCAGACTTCCATTTCCTAAGACTGCCATGTCTGTACAAAGCTACGCCTGCCCTACTAAACCCTTGGTAGCCCAAACTCTTCCCCTGTTCACTGAGCTGGTGTGTCTGCTGGTCAGGCAGCATGCCCTGGCTGAGACAAACCTGCTTTAGATTTTGTATTCAGCCACAACCCCTGGGCACTGCTGAGCCAGGCCCTTCCGCTAAGGCAACAACAAATCTCCGTGAATGCTGATGGAAAGAAGAACTAGCACAGTAAGGGCTTGTTCTTACTGCAGGTATTGTACATGAAATTAGGATGAGGGATACTCTATCTCTTGGCCAGGCTTGGCTGGAGATACCCAAACCGAATGATCTTTTCCTCGTATACATCTCTTTTATGTTTACCACAAGCATATGTGACACATACATTTACATTCTCTTTACAGTGGTAGGTACCATGTCTAATGCTCCTTTCCCACCATGTGCACAGCTGAATGTGTATAATATGCATGCTATCCAAGTTTATTTTCAATTACTTAAGAGGATGTTTCTCCCTGAGGCACAGTTTCTGTTTAGCTTGTTTAGATGCCACAAATCCAAACCCTTGGAAAAAAAAAAAAAAAAGAAAAAAGATATAGTTGAAGAGCATAAACAAAGCGCTGTGAAAGACTGCCCCTGGGAGGGAGTAGATGCATTGCAATTTTAAAAATTAAAACTCCTGCAACCAGTTTGCCCGTTCCTTTGATGATGAAAGCAAATTTCATTAAAGTGACAGCAGTCGATTTCCTGCAACTGCACCGATGTCTTCCTGTAAAGCAAGGCCAATAAATAAGTATATATTTAAAGGCGAGCGGAATTGACATGCCGATGCGGCATCAAGAAAGGTATCGGGAGCCTCTGCCTCCCCTTCCACAAACATTCTTGTGTCAAGGCTTCCTTCCTGGAGCAGGCTCACCTTCACTAATATCCTCCTGCCTTTGCTCTTCTCTCAAGAGCAGGTCAGAGGAAGGGACAGTCTCCTCTAGTGTGGTGGGTTACTTGCTCTTATGTACCAAAATAGTAACTTGTTCAACTGACACAAAAGAAAGAAAACATCCTCGCATCCTGTCCTGCTGCCAGCTTTCAAAAGGTAATTAAACATCCCCCTTTTTCAAAGAGCAGAGTTCTCCAGGATCATGGTGTTTGAGCTCTGATGTTGTCAAACAACAGGGGGTTGCTTAAGCTCTGACTGACCTTTCCAAAGACCTACAAGCAATTTAATGGGAGCCCTCCTTAGTGGTGACAGAAACGTCCCATTATCTGCTTCCTATTGTCGAGATTGCTTAGGGTAATGGGGAACTTTGATTCTCGTGGTCACGTGGTCAAATGGTCACACCACTTCAGGCAGATTCAGTCACCCGCATTTCCAGGGCAAAGAAAAAGGTTTTCTATGCAAAACTTGGCGACATCTTGATTACGTAAATTTTATTTCCCCCCATTCTCTTCTCTTTGCCTGCTGTTTCTTTCTCATGCTCAAAAATTTGTAATAACTAAGTGCTGTAAAGATCCAACACCACTCCCAAACTAGGAAGTCACGTTCTCCATGTGCCCCAAGATCATCCATCCATCTCAGACCTGCTGATGGGTGGGAATGGCTCTGAAAGATCTGCCTGTCAGCCAAGCTCTGTTGGTATCCAGCACATCATGTGCCAGTTACACATACCCTATATACAAGATGTTGCAGAGACAGAGGTAGAAGGAAAGTCGAGTAGGCTGATGCTATGCTGGGTGAGAACTCCTTACAACGGGAAAAGTTCCTGATGCTATGCTGGGTGAGAACTCCTTATTGCAGGAGAATTCCCTTATTCCTTTATAATCTACTAGAAACAACAAAAAACACTAGGGAGCAGAATTCAGCTCAAAATTCACCCTACGATTTGTGTTTGTTTTCCTTTTCTTCCCTTTTTTCCTTCCCTCAAACAGAGAAAACAGGAGTCCAAAACCAAATGCTGGGTCAAATTCTGCAGGCTGCAAAGCAGTAAACAACCCACTCAATCCAGGGGAGATCTGCTCAATTAAGAGCCATTAAGTCTAGCTCTGTTTCATGATTTTATTGTTTGCTGAAAAGTCCCTGGAAGGCAGCCTCCCAGAGAATCAAACCTCCGCAGCCAACACAAGATGAAGAAGTTAAACTTTTGCTGTTCCTGGACTCACTCAGGCAGGACCCTTTAATCTGTAAAGTGAAAATAAGGCCCTTGTCGTGCCAACCAACATTCAGCCACTTGCTTTGTCTCAAATAAAAGGGGAGAAGCAGAGCAGGCTGTTTTTCAGCTGGAGAGAGCCCTGTAGCAGGCCAGCTAAGGGGCCAGCTGGCTCCAAGCAATGCTCTGGCTTCTGCGTTTTGTCTTTGCCTTGGTGAGATCATTCATTCTCTGCACCGCTTTCCCCTCCCTCAAGTTTTCTTCTACTTAGCCTATGTAAAATAATTACTGGCAGGAAACCTGTCTCAGTTTTCTTCCCCTCTCCCCCAGGCATCCAAGGGGCAACGATATTCTTGGGCAATCTAGGAGTTTGCAAAAAGAATAAAAATCCCTGTCTTTAGCTCCTTCTGCAGCATGGTCATTACACAAGCCTCCTCTTTTGTCTCCCTGCGAGGTGAGAGAGAAGACATGGGGATACCAAAGCTTCTGGTGTAGGATACAGTCATACTAAGCAACACAACTTCTCCAAGCCTTTTCAACACATCCGTGGTTTGGTGAGGATTAGTGAGTGTTTTGACTCAGCCCAGGTAATAAAGGGAGATGCTTTAGGCAGCAGACTCCCTGCTGCTGCCTACACCAGAACCTGGGGAAGCCAAGCTTGCTGCTGTGGGCAAGGAAAGGGGGTGCAGAGGGGTACGAACTACCATCACACAGGGGTGATGGGGGGAAAGTGCAGCCTTCCCAAAACAGCTCTTACTTTCCCCAGATTTCTCATCACACAAAAGAAGAAACAGCAGCCAGCATGGGTTTTCTTCAGGGCACTTCCCCAGCTTGGTGGCAGGAGCAGACAGGCATTAGCTCTTTTACCTTGGGCCAGCAAATTTAATTCTGCCAGACCTACTAAAGAGACGTCTGAACTGGCCATGCTCAAACACAGGTCAGGGTCATCCCTTGGGAGCTTCAAGAATATCATAGCAACCATAATGACCACAACAAATTAAAGCAATGCGTCAAACAGTTGCCGGCATTTCTGGAAAGTACCTTTGGATTATGCTTCTAGCAAAACACATCCTCACCGAAAAACACACAAGTTCTGCAGTACTGTGGGGCGAAGGGGTGGTTGGGTCTCGTTTTTCATTTGTTGTTTTTTTTTTGACACCAGCTGCTGTAAATTTGGGAAGGAAAATAGTGACATAATCTAAAAAATTACTAAAGTAAATACATACCTTCTATTACCAGTTCAAAGCACACGGTCAAGTAGCGGGCTGCTTGATAAGTTACCTGAGTGCATCCAAATGTAACACCAACTCTGAAAGTGACTTATGAACACATCAATGATTTATTGATGTGGCCCCAAACTGGGCTGTCATCAGTACTCACGTCACTCCGAGGTAACCCCACCAAGCACAATAGAGCAGTTTCGTATCAGCCCAGGATAAAGAAAGAGCACTAAGACAATCCCATTCCCTGGAAACCCCTATTTACTTTTTATGACAACTGCAGCGGATGCATTTGTTTTCTGATTCTCTGGAAGAAAGAAGGGCTAGCTGGCTTTTTGTTAGGCCTCATAAACTCCTCCTTTTCACCCATGACTGTGGGCAGTGCTACTCTAACTGCTATGGAGCCCCAAAATAACACAGCTAAAGACATCCCAAGTTACGTGACCTCCTCTGGACCAGAGTATGAACATCTGCAGCATGCGCTCGTTCACCTGGCTTCCTTTTTCCCCTCTGTGTCTGCATCCTAGATACCATCGGAGGAGCTGCATGCACAAGGCCACAACAGAGAGGTTTTGGGTCCAGTTAAGACAAAAAAAAATTCCTGGTGTGTTTTTTTTCTTTAATTAGCATGGGTAAACAACAAGATGGAAGACAGCATGAATCTCTTCCACCACCCTTCCATGACCTTTTCCTCTGAAACGGGAAGAGAACTTGAATAAAGTTTTCACAAGCCTCATAATGAAAGTATCTAGTTCCCACACTCGGTGGATTTCAAACCTCTTACGTTTCTTCAATGCTTCTTAAAAATTTGTCTTGCACTTCCATGATGATAGAGACAATGTAAAACATACAGAAACTGTGAGATACAACTTCCACAAATACAAATGAAATCAACTGAACTGAGCTCATTTAAGGAACACTGATTTGGCACAGGGCAAAAGTACAACCCAACGTAAAGAATTAATGACTTGTTCCTTGTGTGCAAGTCTCACAGAAGTTATCCATACATCATTTTGGTTAATCAATATTCTTAGTATCATTCAGACAGTAGCTCCAAACAGGTAATTTCTCTGCGATCCAGTATTTATAATTTTGATGCATTGGTTTAGCTTATAATAACCCCTGTATCTTGAAATCTCTGAGTTTACCTGCTCAGCTTGATTTGTTATTGTGGGATTTCTTTTTTAATTTACCATTGTGCGAAGTAATTCATTAAACAAAGTCAGAAGTTGGCAGCCAGACTGTTGTTTTTTGCGTAGTTTTGTTTTTTGTCTTTTTTTTTTTTTTGAGGGTAGGGAAGGGGAAGAGAAAAAAGGGAATTAGCTATGGGAAACATCAGATTCTTAACACTTCTCATCTGATGTATAAAACTATTTTGTATATCCAACTGGTTTTGACCAAGTAAAATTTTTAATGTTCATGAGACAGGTTCTATCACTATTGTCTTGATCATGTATCAGTCTACAATGTAAGATGGATTAACTTAATATCCTCTTGAAAACTAGACCTACTTTTCTCTACCCTGACCTATTTTTAATAGCTGTAGCAGGAGGAGTTCAAAGAAAAGTCGCTCTGCCTGGAGCTGCACCTTCCCAACATGATTGCATCACCAGCAGCCACAAGAACTCAAGAGTCAAAGTAGCGAACTCTCATACGAGCTGTGAAATATATTCTCACACTGAAATTCATAAGCAACAGCGTTAGCAGGCCAGACTCTGTAGATGGGGTGAAGTGATAAACAACATCCTCCTTTCCCGATTGAGAACAAGAGAGTCAGATTCTCCACCACAGCAACTGAGGGGCAAAAGTCTCTCTTGCTTACAGGTGTGAAAGTGGTAGGACAAGAGGGGAAAAGAATGCCTCCATTTAAATTAGTCTGAACACTAAGCTGACTTGCTCACACAAACACATCTCAGCTCTACAGCCAAAGTCTCCCCTCTCATCTTTAACTTGCCGTTGTGGACACCCTACTGTTAGGCACCCAAAATCTGGACCTGGTAAGGTACACGAACACGGCAGTATCCTACAATAGGAGCACTCTGTCCTGTTCAGATGGGAAAGGAGAGACTGTGGCAAGAACGAGAAGAAAAGGTGAGTATAATCAGCACAGCTGAGAAAAAGTATGACTGAGGCTTCAAAGAAGCAGCCACAGGAGATACCACAGACCAACTCTTCCGTCCATGCAAGTCAGCCGAGCTCCAGAAAAATCAGTTGCGTGTCTGCATCAGATCACACCTGATGAAGAACTACCACATGATCTGACTCTCACACTGCCACCCAGACTTGCCTCTGAAATAACCAGCTAATATTATTATTAAAATTAATTTCTCCTGAGTTGTTACATCTTGTGTATTTTAATTTAAGCAGGTGGAGGTTGCCTTCACTTTTAAACATGGAGTACTCCCCTCTCCAGTAAATCTACTCAAAGCACAGCAATTAAAACTCCAAACTCCAGAAAGACAGATTCAAAGCAACTTTCAAGTGTCTTGAGTAAAACCCACAGGCAAAATTCTCTACAGGGACAAACAGGTGAGATCCCATTAAAGTCCACACCACAAGTCAATTCAAGCAGAAGTGTGGTGATGAGTATCCAGGCAGTAACTGGGACAGCTCTAAATGTAAAGTATGCTGCATATACTGTTGGTTATGAAAAGCATGCTGCTGTAACAAGATTCCAGATACTGATATCCTGCTTGGGTCAAGTAGGAGAGCCAATTTTTGTCTTGTCAAGTGAGCTCCATTTGTACAATTTCTCCTGAGGCACTTGCTTCCTTCCAAAGGCTCTGCAATTTTTAATATATTCTCTTCCTTGAAGATGTATTTTTGTGAAAGTGATGAGAGTGTACAGCACCACTCCCACCTTTTCCAAGATCGCTTTTGGTGTTATTTTGATGCCTCAGGAGTCTCATTTCAGCCTTATAATAACCCACTTACATATGAACAACTCGTAGTTGTCACTGAGTGATGTTTCATATCTCCAGGCTTCCCATACCAAAAAAGCTTGAGGCTTATTCTCTGTTTATGTTTCTCTGATGTGGGGCAGTGATGCTTTCCTGTACACTGCTTAAAATTTTCCTTCCTAATAAATTGAATTTGGCAGGTCCTTACAGCTGTCTACGTGTTGTATGGGAAAGGTAACAGCTTCTAGGTGAGTGACTCAGTGATTTGAGGGGAGTGCTGGCTGGATCAAAGCCCACTGTACATACAAGTCCCCTCACCCCAGGAGCTCCCTTTGTGCAACAGGTACCGCAGCCATGCTGCGGTATCAAGAGACACAATTTGCAAGCACAAGCATGCCTGCAGCTCTCCTCAACACAAGTGGAGGAAAGGAGCAATCAGCAGCGATGGAGGGTCTCCAGGACCTCTCGTGTGGTACCCATCCATGCTCTGGGGGAAGGAGGTCATCGTCTGGATACCCAGAATGAGTTTAAGATCCCTGGGTGGAACTCTGTTACCAGCCCTTGTTTTTGTAAGGTGCTGGGAGAGTTGATCTTGCCACTGACCATTATTTGGACTGATATTAAACTGGAATATGTCTGTCATTGCAAAGAATTCACCCTGCTGTTTGACAGACATTATTTATCTAATGTTCTAATGCTACACCTCAAATTGCCTAAATAATAACTGGGATTACTGGATAGTACAAAACACTACGAGGAAAGATTTTTATTCATATAGCCTTGGATCCATCCAAGCAACAAAGAAACTTCACAGATTTCAAGCAGGAATGTGGATAATACAATTTAATTCTTTACTTCTAAACATGGATTTGGTTTTCCTCTTATTTTGTTGAGCTTTGGTCTGCCCAAGACCTAAGAGATTTCATTCACAGATGCACAGCCCTTACGAAGTCTAAAAAAAAATCTTCCAGATTAGCACATTTGACATCCAGTATCTCATAAATCATTATATTTCATACTATTATTGAATCAAAAGTTCGCATTTAACTAACATGTTTTCTAGAAGGACTTCTGATCTAGATTCAAAGGAATCAAGAACTGACCAATGTACCTCCAGTTTGTTCCACAGTTTGGTCCACCACTTCAAACTGAAACATTCTCTCCTTTGTATCTTAAAAGTAGCTGGATACAACTTTCAGACACTGACAGCCGCTAGTTTAGAAAGTTCTTAAACTTAAGTTTAGAAAGGATGCTGCATGCTACTCAGACTGATTTATTCAGTTTACTCTTCACTACCACAGATGTTCTGTTGACTGAAAAACATTCGGGTTTTGAAGTAAACTGCCATGGAGAAGTCTCACATACCAGCTGTTGCTTAAGAACCAGCCTTGCCAACACTCACAAATAACCTGACAAATCAGAGAGATTTTGGCATATTCTTGCACAGCTGATGTGAAAGAGATGCTCTCCTGCCTTCTCACTGGAGGGAGAACACAGCTCTCATGGGACCCGTTCTGCAGTGAAAGCGAGCAGGGGTAAGGCGTCTTTTCTGGCCGTCAGCAGCACCCACTGCAAGAAGGATTTCAGATCAAACCGGAGGAGCAAGAAACACCAACTACAGGGTTCAAAGGGACATTTCTCCCCTCATTTCCTTGGGGCCACAGGAGACTACACGGGGCCCAAATGCAGAGATGCTCTCGTGTACGCAGGCACGCTGGGTGCAGAGCACACTGGCCTTTGTAGGGGCAGACAGAAATTTCCCAGCTTCCCCTAATAACAAATGAAGTTTCAGAGAGGAAGGAGAAGAAAAGCTATCTTTGCAGTTTTGATTTTCTTTTGGATTTTCATTTTCTACTGCTCTGTTGGCCCCTGGCTTGTAAGAAACAGGGGTTAAATTGCCAAGACAAATCTCCTACTTCCAGCAGTTCCAAATCCTTCTGGCAATAAGGAAAACAAGGACTACCCCCTTACCCCATCCTAAGAGGAAAGAGGATGCGTACACAAGCATAGAATGAAAATCTCTTGGCTTTTTATCCTGAGCTGTTGAATTGGAAGATATAGTTACTACAGCTCCCTGGTCACAGCACAACTTCTACCACCACCTACCCGTTCCCCTCCTCATTCCTATCTCCTTGGTTCTCGTTTTGGACTTGCAGCAATCAAACAAAATGCATTTGCACAAGAGTCCTGTGCTCATGGGAAGGTGTGCATGTAGCTGCTCACCTGACCACCTCCTTCATACCCCTCTGATAACTCCTAATCAGCTGATATATGTCAGTAACAGCAAGTGAGTTAAACTCTGCTCTCAGCCAGAGCAGTCCAGATTTACCAGGTTTGATGAAATTCTTCAGGTATAACTTCTCATTGTAGCCCTGCGTATTAAGAAAAACAGTTACACAGATGTTTACAAGCTCATTTGATGTTCCTCTCAGAATAGCAAAGAGTTCAGTGATTTACCACTCCTGCTTTCCTATCTTTCTATCTGACCCTGCTGTCCAAGTAACATCATATAAACTACAGATGTTATACAGACTTCAGCAATCCACCCTCCACTCCCTTCAAGATTTCTAAACAACCTCCTGATGCACTGAGTGGAGTGCACGTACCACAGTGGGGTTAGTTCACGTGCCCATCTCCCCAGCAAAATGCTTTGTCTCTCTCAAGTGATCAGTATGGTAATAAATACTCCCTTATGCTTGCCATGGCACTCGCAGATGAATGCTTGGGTCTCTCTGCTCGGACAGAGAGAAATGCAGCAGCTTTCGCTGTAGTCGTGAGAGCTCGATGTGCTCGCGGTGCATGTGCCAACGTGCTCTCGCTGGCATACAGACACGTGCTGCCAGCGACACTGGGAAACAAAATGTTTCAGAGTGGCCCAACATACACAGATGTGAGATCCTGAACAGGTATGAAGAGGCATATTTCAGAGGCCGACACTCCTTTGCTAAAAAAAACAAAACCCAAAAAAACCCCAAAAACAACGCCAACAATGCCCCTGCTCCCAGGGCAGATCCCAAGGTGCTCACCCCGAATTCAGGCGCTTTCAGGGACCTTTCCTACCAGTTACTTCACCTTCCAAATCTATCCTCCAGCTCTCCACCCTGGCAAAACTGAGCGAGCAACCCAAGAGCAAACAATAAATTGTGACCTCTTTACTCCATCCACTTAATATGTAACAGACTTTGCATTCTTATAAGGCTGTCTGGGGAGTTAAAGGGTTTGGTTTGCATCTACCGGGGTTGCCTATAGCTTAGCTCAAAAAGCCATATACATGCACACACATATGTACATGTACATATATATGTTTGTATGCACATATTTTTAGCTCGCTCTATATATATCTGTAAAATAAGCTAGGCTATGTATACCTGCACGTATGCATAGGCAAATCTCACACAGGAAATTTCCAGCAGCGGGGTGGGGGATTCTAACAAAGAGCTGACCCTTTTGACCCCAGCATACCTGTCTTTTGTAGGAGGGGGCTGTTTATTTAAGGAGATGTTTTGCAGATGATTGTATCTTTGGAAGACACAAGTACGCATACACTGCTGGCTTTGGGCAGGCTAAACTGCAAAAGCAAAGAAGGGAATTTGGTGGTGGAAAAAAAAAAAAGGAAGAAAAGACTTGTTCTAACAGAAAGCCAGTGTGCTCTATTATGTTTTACCAGCTTCACAGATATATTGTCAAAGCACAGCTTTTCAAAGGAGCTGGTTGAAGGAAATAAAAAAAAATAATAATCTGTGTATGCAACATTTGTGTAAACTTCCTTTAAGAACCCTGGAGCTTACAGATGTTGGAGGACACAGGAAAGCACCTGTTGACCAGCACTCTCTCACCTGATTACAGGCTTTGTTACCCCTTGGTCTCCACAGAGCAGACACTTTTTCACTGCCAGAGATCAGATACACCCATTTGAGCCAACCTGGTGAACTACACAACCATCCAAATGTTAACAAAAGGAGACTTCATCACTCCAAGGAAAAGCTGCCATGTGACTTCAGATTCCTATCCGATTTGTCCCTCAGTAGATCATTTATCACCTTTCAAAGAACCATTTGTAAAAGAAAGATCACCATCCTCCCTACCTGCCCGAGTTAGACAAACATATTGGAAGTCTTTTCATCCAAGAGAAGCAATTAGGGAAAAGATTTCCCAGGCAATCCCTCAGAAAATAGAAACAAGCCATTTTCTGGAGTCTTTTGATTTCACCAAGCCTTTATATACAGTCTTAAAAATCTCATTGAGTGAGTTTAGGCTTTGGATTTGTAACTTTATCAACAGCGGTGCTTTGGCACTTTTAGTGTGCTCATAGCAATCTCAAATCACTTTGTAGAAGCTAGCAAATAACATTATCTCCTTCAGCAGACAAGAAAACCAAGGTATACAAAACCTACAGGTGCACTGAGAATGCAAGATGGTTCAACACCCTGCAGCGTGAATGTTCAATGTATTCAATATATTTTATAGTATTCCAAATTCTGGGTATGATAAACATGATGAAGAGCCTTTGCATGAAAATTTGCAAAGCCACTGCTTTTTTCTCCTTTTGAACAAATGTGCTTTAAACGGTGCTTCTTTTCTCAGTAGTTTCATTCAGAGATCAGGCATTTGTGCATAATGGGAACATTCAACATGCTAAAAAAATGCTGTAACAGTTTATAGAAAAGGTAAAAGAGAAAAAGGAAGAAAAGAACACAAGCACTCTTGTCTTGCCTTAGGGCTCATTGTTTATCCAACCTGAATTTAACCATGCCATGTAACAATCAGCCCAGCCCAGCCCATCTTTCTAAAGACAATAAGCTTCACATTAATGCCAGCCAACCTGATTGCAATCACTAACCTGGATTCAGACCCAGTTTATGGAAATGGCAAACTGAATTTTACCAGAAGCAGAATGAGCTAACAAAAACACTATCGTGAAGCCCTGCCCTTTGTCAACACTTCACTCCTGTCTCCAATCCTGTGTAATGGATTTGTTATACGTGTTCCCACATAACTTCTAACTGTGCTAAAGAAATTATCACTTCATTGCATCATACCAGCATTAAAGTGCCAGAAAAAAAGAACTGCAGCTTTTCTGTTAGAATGGAAGAGGGAGACATTAGACTCCAGGTATTATAAAGGATTTGTACAGAAACCAAGACTGGAAGAGTTTGGACGGGGTGAAAGTTACAGGCGATTGTGGCCAACTAACAGAAGTGGGTTGAATGAAAACAGCCAGGCAACCTCGAAGGTAGTGAGTGGTTGCAGTAAATAATAAAGGATACACTCTGCGTACAATTAACATTGTAGCTTTTAAAATTATTGATGGAGTTGATCGTTTGAAACATTTGTGAACTCTTTTCCTTTACATTTGTACTAGCCCATTGTCCCAGGAAAATCAGGTTAAAAGAGCAGCTCTGCCATCAATGCAAAAAAGCTGGCCACCTCTGTTAATTCAAGGCTGCTAAAAGAATAAGCTGGCTCACAAATAGAATTGAAATTAATAAAGAAAAAGGAAATACTGAATGTATGATGATATTTGTTATTCCATACAAAAATCCTTGAAGGTTTTCTTTCAAAACTTGACAAAAAGGTGGATTTTTTCCCCCTTAAAAGCTTTTCCACATATGAAGAGCTAAAGAAACAGTAGTTAAAGGAGAAGAGTCGAGAAAAGGGAACTATCACAGAAAAAATTTCCTCTTCTTTTCCCTCCCTTGATGGAAAATGGTGTCGCAAAGTTTTTTAAAAATGTAAGAAATGTGGAAAAATATCTTTCGCTTCCATCAAATTCTTTTGCCACATTTCAACAAAACAACAAAAAAAAGTAATCTTTTTAAACATGTTTCAGAAAGGAGGAAGAAGTATTAAATTCCCAAATCTTTCCTTCAACAGAAAAAAACCACCTTTTTTCCGTATTGATTTCTTTCCCTATCAGAAATAAAATTTGACACTGTCACTTGGAGTTATACTTTTTCATTCTTTTTTTTAAAAAAAAAAAAGTTCCCTCATGCCTAACCACGCTTCTAACAATTTGCTTTGGTGGCCTCAGTTCACATGTGCAAATTCCCTCCCCCTCACTCCTGGGAGAGCAGAGCGATCATTGCATCCTTGACACCTTGTGGTGCTGTACATGAGGAGGAGGAGAGAAGATAGGGCTATTCACAGCAGCAGCTTGGAAATTCTGCTTAAATCTCTCTTCCCGTACACTCTTGCTTGTCGATGTCCCATCTGCACAGTTAGTGTCCCTACTTCTCAGATGAAGCAAACTACCAGCCTGATTCTGCAACTGGATCTCCATCAGACTGCAAGCTCACCTGCGTAGATATGTCTTGCAGGATTTAGGGCCACTGGTGCTGCTTTTCTTGGCTTCTGTTGGACTACACGTCAGGACTATCTTCCTTTGAAAGCAGTAGCATTCACTGAGGAGTGCGGTGCTACACACCGGGAGGAAGAGACCTGAAAACCAGCCTGGAATTATATGGCAATTGGTGCATCTGGGGAAGAACAGACCTCCCAGTTTATGCGCAGAGCACTGCTACCTACCTCTCCTTTCCTTTCCTTTTCACTAATTTGTCTAGGGTCCTGCTTCAAAGGCATTAGAAATCTGATCTAATCCTACCCATGTCAACCCAAATTCACAGTAACACCTATTTGCCATGTTTGCTAAGCCTGGAGTGACCAACTAAGAAGCACAGAAAGAAGTGAGTCTGCAACAGCTAGGAATGGCCCCAAGATTTCACAAAGGGGGAAAAATTTCAGCTTGCATCCTGCTGGAGAACTGAAAGGAAATAAGATGGCGCCTTTTGAACTGGCATGCCTCCAAAGAGCAATAACCGAGCTTTACTCTTTCAGTTATTCCCATTAAAATAATAAAATTATCAGAAATGTTTATTCAACAGTGAATAAAACGTTCGAATCAGATAGACTTTATCTGATAGTAAGGTAATGACTGACTACCAAATCACATGGCAGCAAAACATTTTTCATGGATGTGGTAATGTGCCCTTACCTGAAAACCTCTGATTAAACAACAGGGAGGTGGGGGTGGGGGGGACTGCAGATAAGAACAGAGGAGTCACGTAACATAGCAATAATAGCAACACAGAGCAAGTCTCTCGGGGGCAAAAAACCCTTTGGGCATCCACCTACAAACAGAGTTCTGCCTCTGCTCTGCCCTGTGGTTCTGCTGCCTTTCAATTATTTGCCCCCTGATTCTGTTGACCGGGACAGCTGAGTATGATCAGGCTTTTTTGCATTTTGCCTCTGTGGTTCCTGTTGCAGGCAATGACAGCTTCCACAAGACTTCTACTATTTACATAAAATTCATAAATAACAAATCTGTTTGTTGCCTTATGTAACTAGTATTGTGTAATTTATCTAGAAGTTTCAGTTTAGCTCCTAGAAAAAGGAAAAAAAAAAAAAACAACCCAACCCTCTATGTTCTCAGGGGATGTTCTTAAAAAATTGTTAGACAATTACACAGCGGTAAAGTTTACAAGAACCAATTTACTTTCTCTAAATTCGATATACACTAAGTTGCTGGCAATTTTCAATCCTATTGTATCACAGCTGCTTTAACGCTCTGTGGAAGTAGCAATTTCATTGCTAACCATTAATCTTCAAACATTTGTAGAAGCTCATAAGAGTAAGCCTGGAAAGCCACAGTATCAGAGCCCAGGGATGAAACAGACCCCAAAAGGTCATCTAAGCAGGATCAGCAATGCTTAAACCACTCCTGGCAGATGTTTGTCTAACCTGTTCGTTAGAAGCTGCGGTGACGAAGGGACACACAAACAGCAAGTTACTAACAGAGACCAGAGACTTCAAGCTGAGAAATATTCCAAAACATACTTTCCTCACAAGGATAAATTTCCCTTTTAACCTCAGTATAAACGTGTTTACGGAGAGGAAGATATTTGAGATATTAGCCACGAAACACTGCGAATCCCATGAGACGAGTAAATTACACCTCCCATGAGACAAGTAAATTACACCTTATTTTGGACGATGTGTAGCTCTTTCCAATTCAGCTGCCTCTTTCCTAGATACTACCAATCGCAGAATTGAATCAGACATCACACGAGTGCCAGAGGAAAGCCTGACAGCCTGAGGTGCAGGCTGTTAGCAGAAGAGGGCGCTTTCAAAAGTTGAAGATGTTTCCAGAAGAAATGAAGTTTTGATAAGTGACCCAGACCCTGGAAACCTGGGCGCTTTATATGGCAAAAATTTCACCACGTGCTGTTCAGATGTCAGTGCTTTTTAAAAAGTTTCCCTTTGCCCCACAACCAATGTCCTACACAGCCTACAGACAGGAGAATATTCAGTCACAGGAGAAAACTAAAATGACAATTCGATAATCCAAGAGTGAATTTTGAGAAGTCAAAAAGCTACTGCTCCTACAGGTCTGTGGCACTTCCTTCACTGTGACCAGCTTCCTCTCATATGTCCCACACAGGTTACATTGCCCTCACACACTCTGAGGGGAGACCTTATCTTGCTCTACAGCTACCTGAAAGGAGGTTGTAGTGAGGTGGGACTCTCGTTTTTTTCCCAAGCAACAAGCAATAGGACAAGAGGAAACGGCCCCAACGGCCATTGGGGAGGTTCAGATTGGATATTAGAAAAAAATTTCTTCACCAAAAGGGTTATCAAACATTGGAACGGGATGCCCAGGGAAGTGGTTGAGTCACCAGCCCTGGAGGTATTTAAAAGATGTGTAGACGTGGACTTAGAGAGATAGATAGCTTAGTGGTGGATTTGTCAGTGGTAGATTAACGGTTGGACTCGGTGATCTTAAGGGTCTTTTCCAACCTAAAGGACTCTATGATTAGGTAAATACCTAACAGTCCTTTTGAAGATAACACAAATACATCTGCAGATGTCACTCACTTAAAAGCAATAGCTATATCAAGATAAAGCATTTGTATTCAATGCCACATGTTGGTGACATCTGGAGCACCTTTGTCACACATCACGCCTCATTATGCTTGGTCATATGGTATACACATGGAGGAGGCTGCTCTTTAACCGTGGTTTCAGGTGAGATACGCTATTACTTGATGAAGAAAACCAGCCCAACAGCCAACTAAAGGTTGCCTTGTCTGGTGCACTTACACTCTCACTTCAGCCGCACCATACCTGTGCCCAGCTGTTTCCACATCCATGGGAGATATTGAGGGGCTCTTCAGGAAGCTCACTCTGCCCTAACTGCCGAGCATTTTGCACACTGGCTGAGCCTGCGTCCCTCAGGAAAGGAAGGGCTGGGTGCGTATCTCCCACTGCGTCGAGGCACAGAGCCAGCAACAGCCATACAGCCTGCAGGGCAAGCCCCCAGAATGGGGCTCCAGCCTGTGCAGCTGGAGGGGCTGATGTAGCTTCCCTGACACCTTCTGCTTCAGGGCGTCTCTTGAGAAGGCCATTGTGATGACCCAGAGTCCTGTCACATGGATCCAGTTTTCAAACTGTCAGATTACTTCCACCCAATTAATAATAAATTTGAAAGTGGTTGCCATCATCTTCACCATCAGCCTCATAATCCACTTGAGGTTCACCAAGGTGAAGCCATGAAGTGGGATTCTATTTTACCGTTCAAATAGCCAATCTGAACAGTTACACATTGCACAAATATCTGTTCCACTGCAAAATGCAATTCATGTTATATAACTGCAATACTGCTAATGCATTTATGTAATACAACAGATAAGAAAATGAAGAATGACCCAAGCAAGGAAAATATGAATCAGCTCGCCCTATCAAGCAAGTAACTTTTAAACAAATTATAGCAGCCTACAGATGCCTTTTAGTCAACCAAGAATTGCTCATCAGAACACGAATAACTGGCATTTGAGTCAGAAATTTCACTGATATGAACATTGTAATATTAAGATTTAAAGAGGCTGAAGACATTTCTGTAATTTAATAAGAAAAAAAGAACACTTGGGATCTGAGAAAGAAATTCCCAGCAATTAACTTATCCTCTGCTTAACAGAAAAATTCCTTTTTTGGAAGCACATTATGTTCTCATCCCCAACTGCTTCCATGCACTGCTCCAAATGCTAGATATCTATAGAACAGCTCCAGCTTTGAACTATGCTAATGACCAGACATCAAGCAATTTTCTCTGGGTATGAAAACAATTTCACTCTTGGACTGAGTTATCTAAAGCAGACATTTTGTATGCAAAAAAAAAGATTGCTGTATTTGCTATCTGGAACAGTTCAATGCAGAACTAGAGGACTTCGATGAAAGTCATTTTAGCAAAACCTACGTGGCTTATGGAAGACTTTGCTTTCTCTTCGAGCTGGCCTTAGATCCCAAACATTTGCAGTAGACTGAAGTATGCCTGTTCTTTGTTTAGTGAGGATTAACCTCCTGCTTTGTATGCTCATCTGACAGTACACAATAAAAAGAAAACACTCTTACAAGTGACCCAGAAAAATCTGAGTACAATTTGGGTAAGTCAAGGATTACAGCACACAAGGCTCACCTGCCTGTTATGCTTAGTAACGCTAACACAGAAAGCATGATGTCTGTTAAAGATATGCTAAACATATTCTTACAAGCACAGAAGAAAATGCAATGCCCTCTACGGTTAAAATTATTATTAGTTTGTAGTGGACACCAAATGCCTAAGGAAAAGAAGGCCAGTGATACTTTCTGGATTCTCCATGCTAACGCCATCAGGTTTCAATACCGCAAAGACTCTGTTTCATGGGTAGTTTCTCAGGCAATAGTGTTTCCTTATTGCACATGGATTACTGTAACACTTCTAGCATAAACTCAGAGGGGGGAAAAATGCTTTCCACAAGGCTTGGTTCTATTCCAAAGTAGAGAGAGAAAGAAAAACAGCCACTGGCCTACTTGAGTATTGAAGTAGGTCCCTAGCGATTGGAGCCAACGTGACCTGGAGTTTGTCAGTGCTGAACACAAGCACGCAAGTTACAGTGGGCTTACACGCTTGCTGTTCCTCTTGCACCTAGGAATAGTTTTTGGCCTGCTCACTTAAAACCTTGCCACATAGCTTGGAAATGGATTCCAGGCACCGAAATTTCAATGGCATTTTAGAAACAGAGGTTTCATTTGGTTTGGCTGAGCCTGAATTTTAAACGCTAGCCTGCCACGCGGTTTGACAACAGACCTCTGCTCAGCACTCAGCTGTACCTCCTGCACCCTAAAGCTTCTGGTGCTGAGAATTCAGCTGAGCATCAAAACCAATGATTATTGCCTGTGAGAAAGTTTTTCAATATAGCAGATAAGCAGAATATTCAGATGGCTGATCTGCGAGGGAATGAAATGCAATTTCTCCAAATCAAGTTATTAGCACAAACTGCTTACCCACAACGTTAAACATGCTGACCAAGTATGGGCTGAAGTTAGCACTGTTTATTTATTTTTTGCACAGCTAGAATATAGGAGTGACCTGCCAAACCAGAGGATGGAATTAGCAATTACTGTGTCGCTTGGCTTTACTGTTCAATATGCATGCATGAAGAGGCACAACAACAGATCCAGACGGATAACATGAGGAAACAGTCGGTGCACGGTGGGATCAGTATGTTGTGCAATTTAAACAAACACAGTGTCTAATATCAAGCAGGATGAGTCACAAGTGTGCAGACGATCTCCAAGGCTTTTCAGCAAGCAGATGCAGATCCGCGTGCTTCTTTCACGAGTGTGCAAATAGTATCTTTAAATGCAAAACTCCATTTTTTGTGTCATGTTGAACACATCAAATAGTAGCACAGCCCTTCATGGACACGGTATTAGGCACTCTATGATGACATTTAACTTTCTGCAGTGTTGTCAGAAACAGAGCAGATCTTGCATTGCGGCACTGTTCCAGAAAGTATAACCACTCGGTATTGCAGGGCAGCAGTATTTCCACTGCTAGTTCCATGTGTGAAATTACTTGGTAGGCAGAAACACACAGTAGATCAGAAACTAACTCAAATGACAGCTGATGACTGTTCCTTCCTATCGATTTAATCCCTAGAAATTACACTTTTCTGGATGATAACATGCAATTCTCATTAACTCAAACCAGAGGGAAGACTGTTAACATTTACTGTAGGGCAGAATGAGAGTCTGAATTCCCAGATTTCAAACCCCTGAACAAACAGTTCAAACTCAATTGCTCAGTCCCGAAAAAAAAAGCAGCAATGCCTCCAGTTTCACAGTTTGATTAGAGAGTATCTGACCGTTTATGTATCAAATACTTATTTCAAGGTACACTTTATGAAAGTTTCCAGAGAAGCTGGCCCATCATTAATTGAATAAATTCCTTGTGTTCTAGTTTGGCATTCTGCAAAGGGGTAATACACACATGTATGTGAATGCGCACATGGATTTAGTCCTCAATGTACAAAGATCCTGTGTTTGTACCCAAGTACCATGCAAGAGATTAAGAAGAGAAAATCACATAATTGACAGTGTGGGATAGATGTCAAAATCCCCAAATTCACTGCCTGAAATGTCCTTGCTTAACCATCTACCACGTGCTCCAGAGGCATGTTGCATCAGTGTTTGAAAGTACGTGTCACAAGACTGTCTGAAGGAACTACTTCTCTTCAGCATAAGAATATGGACTCTTTCTGTGCGCAGTATTTCACCATTCATAGAAAGACAAATATTATCACTGGCTGCCCTAGTAGAAAAGCCATCTTCTGGTTTTTGGCAGCAGAGGTTTTAAATTCATTGTAAAAACTTTAAATCTTTACGCAAACTCATAGATTATTTCTAGATTCATCTAGGAGACAAGTGTTTGTAACCTGCTGAGAGAGCTGAAGAAATGCAATGGGTTTCTGTATGGCATGAATGTGTTTCATAGCTTTCCAAGCTCTACAACACAAGCTCCTGGGCTTGCGCAGTCTGACATTATTTTATTTGGACAGCTATGAGATATGCAAAAGAACTAACTTCAATCTGCGGTACCTGGATACCTAATCATCCCTGGGCTACTTCAGAGATGCACTCCACCAAATACTGCTCATACAAGTGGTTGGTCTAGCTACAATACAGCACAACTCTTTCCAAAAATGAAAAGACAGCTGGAAAACTGGGGCAACAGCATTCAGCATGGGAGGCTAGGAGTCCAAAACTATCTGACCGAGACTCAGTTCAAAGACTGGTTCTGCAATCTAGACACCATAGAGAAGATACAGTAAGATTGAGAGGGAGCAAGGGAATAAACAAACAAGCATACATGCATAAATTATATATGTAAATGCATTTAATCTATAATAACTTCCTAAAAGACTGTGCTCTCCTAGAAGCTACGTATGATGCTGCGCTTCTTTCTAGGAGCACGAATTCCCGAGTTTGTGGGTGGAAGCTCAGGGATCGGGCTCTGCAGACCAGTATTTATCTCGGTTGCTGGTAGGAATCCCACTATGCTAGGCAGCACATCACACACAGCACGTTCTGCGGCCCTGAAACTTCACTTTTATCTTCCTAACTCTGGACTTCAGAAAACACAAACCCTTCCTCAAGGGTTGCTCTGCTACAGTTACCAGAATCCTTGGGTTAAGTTCTGCCCAATGTCCAAAAAAAACCCACTATCTTCCCCTCATAGAGAAACAGAAGGCAAGTTGTGGTCTTGAAGGCTTTTAGCATTTATTGCCTGCCCAGTTTCTTTGTTTCTTTTCATACTACAAATCCAGTAATAAGTGCTTATGGGCATCTGAAGCCTGGCCATTCTCCCTTTTTGATCTGTGATGAATGAATTAATCATGTGATGAAAAAGAGGGAGAAATTTAGGTTAAGTTTTACCTCTTATACTGGTCTGCCCACAGACAGGCTGTGTCTTACTCATGGGTATTCCCTGCCCCGTTCAGAAAAAGCACGTGAATAATTTGCTGTGATAGCTGGTATTTGTAATTCCAGCTACATATACAGGTCACATGGAATATTATGCTTCTCTTCCCTGATGAATTAACTCCTAGAAGCTGGCTTCTGGTGGGAATACTCATGGTTCTACATTCGTCATCTGCGCTAAATACTCACAGCTTTCTTAAACATTCCTGCCAGTAAACACTCACTGGAGAGCTGGAACACAAAGAAAGAGTTTGCTGAAAATTTCTAATGAGTCTTTGAAACAGGGAAAGTCGTTTGCTTCATGTTTACGATTAGCACACTGAGTTCCTGACCTGGTCAAACCTTAAGGTGGTACCACAGAGTAGATGTTAATTTGCAACAAATAATGCATAAGAAAACTGGTCTAGTTTGACTCACCCAAATGCCACAAGAAAGGGCTGGGTACTGAGGCTCTTCCTCAGGGGAGCAAACCAAGAAACCCAGTGCCGTGTGACTTTTACCCAAATTTCCCTCTACATCTTCAGTCTGCCTACAATCTTAGTGAAGACCCTTCTCCGTAAATCTGCATGAAATCTTAGTACAAAAACAGTTGCTGATCAGATCCCCCATCGCTCCAGCCACTTCATTCCCCACTCCCTAGCTGTCTGCTTTTCAACTAAATGGATTCCCCTCAGGAATACAGGGAGAAGTCCAGAGGAGGTTAACAGTGGGACTCATCTCATCTAACTTCAGCCATTCGAAAGATGTCTGCTTTAAACTGGCTGTCGAGGCTCTCTCTCTCTCTAATCAGTGCAAAGAGCTGTCTCTAGGAGCAGATTCAATCCTTGTATTCTAGATAGCCAGAAGATTGTTCCCATCTCTTTTCTGTAGCCCTGATCAAGCTTCCTGATCAGACTAGGTCTTGGATGTGGAGGTAGCACTCTGTGTAATGGCAAAAGTAGCCTAAAAAAGTCCATCCAAGAGAATAAAAACGTGAATCTCCCAAGCTACAAATGCCCAACAGGCAATCATATTCTCAAGTACAACAGTTCTAAAAAAACTGAATTAAATACAGAACATTTTTCATGGAGAAAAAAAAAAAAAGGTATTTGGGGGGATGGGACGGGGAGCTGGCAACAATTTGCTATACAACACTTCCAACAGAAAATCAGTCATCAAACTATTGCAACTGTAAGCATGCCTTTTATCCAGCATTGCTATAGAGTGATAGCACTCTCAGCCTGCTTCTCCTTAGAATCCCAAGAGGAAAACAGAGATTTTTGCCAAGTCGCCTGTTGCTATTTTTTTACCCTGAGTGTTGGCTTTCAGCATTACAGAATGGGAATTCTGCCACTGATTTCAAAGACTCCATGATCATAATTGTAACTTTAACTTTATATTAATGTACATGTGTTTAATTTAATTGCTTTATTTAAAGATAAAAGGAAAAATGGATTTCAAATCTCTCGACTGATTTCACTGCACATGTTCATAGTTCTGTAGGTAAAAAACTTATGCAACTTTTTCCTCCCCCCACGGGGAAACAGCACTATAAGAACCACACCTATCTGTGTAATGAAAGTAGCTATTAAATATTTACATTTTCTCTATTGTAATGGAAATTTCACACTGTTCTAGTGTAAAACTGATTTCTCAAGTCCTTATAATCTAATGTTTTAAGGGTAATTTTATGTAAATCTGTCTGAAGAGTAGGCTAGAGGCTTAACCACCTAAAGAAAAAAAAAAAGAACGCATTAAGGCCATTGCACTGCAGGCATAAATCAGTGCAGTTCTCTTACTGGAGTTGCATTAATTTACACTTACACAATTTGTTTCAGAGACTTAGTCATTCTGAGGCAATATGTGACAATCTGTAATCGATTTTATAGAAGAAAGTAATATGTCTGCCTTACATTTACATAGACTGAAACTAGGCGGGCAGAATATGCTTATGTGTGCAAAGGAGCATTCACCTCCGAACTCAGGTCGTGTAGGGAAGATTTCTCTCACCAGGAGTCCTCTTCAAACTGGGAGAGGTTACACAGAAACATTTACTGTAACTTCTTAAGGCAGTTGTAAGCTTAGGGTGCTGTGCAGCAGTAAGCATGCTCCCCACCATGGCTGGTGGCCAGGAGAGCAAGGATCCATCTGGAAAAAATCCAGACGCAGTTTACCCTAGACGAAAAAAAGGGTGATTTTATTTCCTGTAGTTAGTAGACATTTGCACTGGGGACAGAGGAAAGGACAGGTTTTCTGTTGTTGGTTGGTTGGTTTGAGGGGGGGTGGGGTGGGGTGTGTGTGTTTCGTTTTTTTGTGTTTTTT
>VYZM01015443.1:183337-232245 GCA_013398915.1 Dromas ardeola
TTTTTTTTTTTTAATTCAGAGGAAATCTTGGAGCAAAACACCATTCTGTTGGACAGGCACCTTCTTTGAAAAAGGGGGAGATTTCCATCATTTCCTGGCCGCTCTGGCCCCTTGCATACACCCTGTGCTTAAAAGTCATGGAGCCAGAAGTAACGCCAGTTGCATCCAAGTTTCCACAGCTAACTTTACCCAGACCTCTCAACCTTTCTGGACTCCAGTACAAGTCTGGGTCAGCTGAGGGGAATCCCGTGCCGAGAGTCACACACAGGACTCCCTCCCGGACCAGCGTGTCCAGTGCAGGAGGAAAGCGTTTGGTGCTATGCCGCTGCCTGGGCAGAGGACCCTTCTCCGAGGGTCATCCCTCCTGTTTTCTGACCTTATGCCAGAGAGACACAACCTAAAGGTGAAGAAAACAAAGGGCATTGGGCTGTTGATACATGCACTGTGGGTGCTACGGAGGGGCTGCAGGAGGTGGAGACAAGCCGGGGGCATCCCATGATCAAGGCTAAGCTTTGGCAGCTCTGTTTACAGGGAAAATGGTGGAAGAAAGTTATTAATACAATATAGCCTGAAGCCATTATAACTTTCTGTGCTGCAGAATCCTTTTCCTGTCAAACAAGGAATGATTTTGGGGCTGCTGTAATCAAAAGCAACAGGGACAGAAACCACTGGGAGGCTATTCTCACGTCATAGCATATACAAGAATACTTCCATATTGTGATGGCTGTAAGTTACATCTACTGTACTGATCACAGACCTCCACTCATTATAAAGTCATACTATCCTCCTCTAAGCCTGCTTGGACTCAAAGCAAAAAGGGAGTTAACATAGCGTGACTGAGAAGCACAGGAGCCAGAAGACATTAGTTATAAGTGGTTGCGCCTGATCACCTTCGTTTCTGTATCCTTTCCCTGGTTCTTCAGCAAGAGAGGTTCATTGGGAGAGTCAGTTTCTGTATCCGAATTCCTAACATCTACTTATATGTAAAGAGAACTTACTGTACTTACAGAGCCTGACTCACCCATCTCTTAAAAATACGCTCATAATTTTTCTTAATGTTTATTTCTTGAGGGCCATAAACCTCATTGCATGACTCGTCATCATTATTTAGCTAACAAAATTACTACAGAGTTAAAATTATCAGTGTGAGGAAGAGTCTAAAAAGGACAAACCCTGTTACCAGAACTTTATTTAATTTAATGGTGATCCCTTTCAATGCAGTCATACAACAGGCGACACCTAGAGATGCAAGACGATACGCTACTCGCTGTTTGAATACTTTTTGCCCGTCGGGCTGTGGGCAAGATTTAAGCTCAGTGATGCAGTTCACTTTTTCAGTACTTCTCCTCAGGTAGCTGGGCCTGCTATAAGACAACCCCCCTCCTGCTAAACACCAGCACATTCTTAGACAACCCGTCATCCTGAAAAGCAGCTGAAACAAATAAACAGACCGAGAAACAGAAAATAGTAAACTGACTATGGGTCAAATAGCAATAGACGTTTCCAGCTCCCTGCATACTGAAATTTTGGAGTTTTCCACTTGGGTCTTGCCAACTGCTTTAGAGGACCAACTGAGTTCTGTCCTTCATGTGTTTTGTGCTCTCATTTTAGCCATTTCAGTTCCACATGCCTGTTTTTCCACACCTGTAAGATGCGGTAGAAAATCCTTAACCATTTTTCCTCATGAATTGTTAATGTATGTAACAGTGACCTATTACCAGTAACTAATCAGCCCAAGAGCATTAGCTCAAACAGGTTTCTCCGTGATAAACTAGAAAGAGGACCTAAGACCCCCTTCAAGGACTCCTCTAAGCAATGCAGCAAGAACTCTTCATAATGCGGAACTGGATCAGGCACTGCACTGCACTTTCACAGCCGCTCAGTTCCATGTGGATTACAAACAGGAAAGTCAAAGGCTTACCAGTCTGTCCACGTTACCCTTTCACATGCTGACAGCCCACATGAAAAAGGTTACCCCACTTTCAATGGTATTCAACTCAGGGCATGGGCAATGGAAAAGTACAACTTCTTCTGAATAATCTTTCCATATTCATCTTACGTTGGTAGGAAATATACCTATATAGCTCTTAGGGGTCTGGTAGCTGTTTCATGTATGTGGACCAAGGCCAAAGTTTCTTGTTCAGCTGCAGTATGTTGGTGGTTTGTTAGCACCTATGAATTACAGGCCAGGTTTTGAACAGAATATTTTGGAGGGCTGCACCCACTCAGTAGGTTAGTCTCATAGTACATCATATTAAGTTTATTTAACTCTTTCAGTTACTGCCCATGTCCTGTAATCGTTGCTTGTACTTTCAGTTTTCCAAAAGATCTCAAAGTCACATCCTGCCTCTTCTAAAAGCGTTCATCACATGGTGGTGCTTCCGGGTTGTAGGACAAACCTGCTACATTAGGTACATTCTTTCTCACATGGTTCACCCCTCCAGCGAACATCCGTTTCTTTCCCTCATCTGCTTGGGCAGCTCCATAGCACATGTAAGCCTTGCTAAATCAGCTTGCCTTAGAGAGAATCACTTTTGTTGCACAGGCAATATATTTGCGAGAAGGGGGCTAACAGCGAAGACTGAAATTACCCACATCAGCTATAATGCCTCTAACTTTTTTCTCCATGATACTTCAGAGTTGGGAAAAAGTTGATTTCCTCAGTGCACTGACAGACAGCTCTGAAAAAAAACCATGTAATGTTACTTAATGTGCTTCCTTGGTCAGGTGTGTTCAGATTAGTAGTACACAAATGGAAGAAAAGCTGTACGACATTCAGCTGCTGTCTTCTATCTGATAGCACAGGATATCAGAGTGCTGCATCTCATAGCCAGTGGCAGTTATTTATGAAAGAACGTAAGAACAAGGCAAACGTACAGCAGCAAATACCCTACCTGTTATCCTTCTGGATTGTGGAAATCTGCAGTTCAGATTCTTTCCAAACCCAGGGGCTGCGTGTAGTCTTTTGGGTTAAGTAGTTCCTGACTTTTTCCTCGTGATCTGAGATATCCCAATCTCTTTCATTTAAATGACAGAAATACATAAGCACTAAAATGCTGCTAAAACAAATACACCCTCTTCACACTAGCATGGCTTTGGTATAATGGTTGTTTGCTGCGGAAGATAGTGTGAAATAATGCCTATCTGCTCTGTGTCTTAATTAAGATGAAAGCAGGGGGGTGGTGAAGAAGAGGAAGAGATGAGCGATGTCTCTGTTTGCAGTTGAGTTAACCTAAGACAAGCCAAGCAGCTTCAGACCTCCATGGCTAAGAAATACAAAACAGGTAAACAAAGTAAAATCTTTCCAAATTACATTGAAGTTCATAAGTGAAACCAATTAAACATCAGACTTAAGCCCGCAGTTCAGAAAGATGCTACATTGTACATTGTTTCTGGTTCTAGTTCTCTAAGGCTAAACCCTCATTTCTGAGCTCCTGCAAAAAGCAAATCAGTGCCAGCACTGCTCCGTGTGTCCAGTTTAACTTTCAACAGTCTTGTTCCTTTTATTCAGGTCTCCACACTGAAACTTTTGTGCTTCACAGTCTGATCATGGCCACAGCACACCTCATTTTGTTTTGTCTATACCCCTACAGCCTCCCAAGCCAAATCCTCACCTGATGTTTTGGTTAGTACCGCATCTTTTGTGTGACCTAGCCTACCTTTGCTCTTACCTCAGTCTGTGCTCCACACAGGCCAAAACAGTTGCCTGGGTCACCTCCCCAGCTCTGCCCATGCCAATCCTCTGCTCACCTAGCACTCTTCATCTGACACACATAACCTTCTTGGCCTGACTCCTAACTTGAAAAGTCCCTGAGAAATGAACTTCATGCTGTCTGCTCTGTGAAAACCTTTTCGTACGCTTCTGATCAGGATTATTCTCCTGCCACCCCCTTGTCACTTTCTTCCAAGTACTGATACGTGCAATGGCTCTGTGCAACCCATTCTAGAAAATCCCTAAATCTACTGCTTCCATTTCCTTCAGAGTTTACTCCATGACAAACGGGTAGGGCAGATGGTAAACTGGGGTCTCAGCTAATAATCTGCTGTCATTTTTGTAAGCGTCTGCATGTACATGATGTCCACATCACTAGTTCAGGAGAATATATTCTCATGTCACCATTGATGGATTAATTCCAAACACATCAAAGACCTTCTGTATCAGAACAACAACTGAGCTGCTCTGGGACAACCAGGAACAAAAAGCCAAGCATAAACTATGCAAGAGCTGTACACAAATTCTCTTGAGAGGAATGTAAGCGACAGGGACAGTCATCTAGAGATCATTAGACAGTTCTTGAGCCTGATCATTTTTAGAGATTCCCATAAAGCCACTGTTTTAAGAAACTCGGTTCATCCGGCACAGTTTCCTTTTTGGTCGGAACACCCTAGCGCTAACAGGAATGCTTAAACTATCTTAAACAGAGTTTAGTGTAGACTGTGGCACCAATACCAGTTTTACATAGGGCACGCTGACATACAGTCTCCATGATCAGCAGAATAAAAACTGAAGAAAATCAGTAGTAACTATCAGTAACACCCTACCCTCTTTTTCACACCAATTACTCTTGCTTCTTCATGTCAACCACCTATTACCTCTCGTGACATGCTACAGTCAAGACTTCACAAAGAGAGGGCATGAATTTAACTTTACAAAGTTTTAGTTTTACTGTCTCTCCCAGAATGGTTCCAAAAGCAGAACTTTCACACACTCCTGTAGCATCAGAGCACAAGGCCACGAGTTAATACAGAAACTGTCTTCAAGTTTTATGCTTTAGAGTTTTTAGGCTAAGGTTGTTCGGCTGCAATAAATGCTCCTATAAGTAAATAAATAACAAGGACAAGAATTTTCACAGCAAAAAAAACCAAAACGCTGTCTGTAACTTGCAGGATAACCCATGTAAGGTTTCCCTAAATTCTGTCCAATGAGGAATTCCTAATAAGTGCTTTTCAAGAAAGACACCGTTTTAGAGAATCTAAGACCTAAACATCCCCCAGGGCTTTGAAGCAAATCCAAATATGTATGATCCAGAAATCAATGAGATCACTGGAAACCATCACTGTACTACCTTTAAAGTATCTTAAAAAGAACAAACATTATGTGATAGATAAATGTGATAATAGGTTAGCATAGGAGAAGAAATACGAGGCTGCCCTAGAAAAGGGGACAAAGTTTGCATTGACATTACCTTCCAACCATACTTCTTGGCCTGCATACCATAAAGCTGGTGCAGGGAGGAAGACACATCAGAACAGGAGCTAGGCACAGGGATCTAAGAGTAGCTGAAAGTGGAAATAAGTCTTGATGTAGAGTTTGGTATTTCTGATTTTGTCAACAAAAATGCCGCCTCAGGAATTAGGCAAGTTTGATCTTGCTAGGTGTATGGGCAACATCTTTATGCCCATTAAAAAGGTCACCCACACACAGTTGAAATGGACTTGTTTGTCAAACACAAAAACTGCCCACATTTTCACGTGTAATTTCACCTGAATTACTTTAGCAGCAAAGGAGCAGACTCAGATATTTTTTTTCCCCTTTTGCGCACACTGTAAATACTTGCGTCCTGCTTTTTGGCAGGATGAAATGCAAAGGTGCTAAAAATAAATAAATAACTAAAGAAAGCTGTCTCCATCTCCCACCACCCACCCATTCCTGAGGTATGACTGGCTGTTTCATAATCAGGAAATGTGTGAACACTTGGGGGGGTTGGGGGGGATGAGATTGCAAGCCTTTTCCAAGGCTTAAATACACTTCAGATAAGAATCTAAAGAGACAAGAGAGCTCCAGACATCTTGAGCTTTACCCTTCACTAGTTTCTGACTCAACTGGTTTAGGTGCTCTCTTCAAAAAGAGGAAGAGAATGCACCCATGTGGACAACTCAATTCCATTACGTGCCACTTTTCAGCTTGAAAAAGCTTTTTTTTTTTTCCTTGCTGTAGAACATCTCAGTCGGCATTTCCCTGCTTCAGGTCTCTAATTAAAACAACCCTATAGCAAACTACACCTAAGCCAACTCAACTACATGGGTTTAAGGTTGTGTTGTTGGGGTTTTTAAGTGTTATTATTTTTCTTCTGAACTGACATATATTTCTTTCATTATTCCATATTCACAAGATCTTCTTCTGTCTCTTTTTAATGAGTTAGACCCTTCTGCCCCTACTCTGGCAAAACTTTCCTCCATTCCACAGAGCCCTAGGAGAACATTGCTAAAACTTTTTCAGGGGCCACTCATTTATATCTCTATTCAAACCAGCTTGAGCTACACTTTTTTGCTCACACCCCTTGAGTGCTTGTGTGCATGAGTGTTATTAGCACAATCCCCACACTGAAGGCACGAACATGTGTGAATGCTCAATTCTCCCATTTGCCTCCCACCTTGCAATCCAAGTAACTCAATAATTAGCATTCTGCTTGCAGCATCAGGGAGCAGAAATACTTATGGGGTATAACAGCTGAGCAAAACAGAGCAGATGCAAAGACACAGAGCAAGAGAGATTTTCCACAAGAGAACTTGCCCGGTAACAAATCAGCTTGAAAGGGAGCAAACCATTTGGAGGCCACGTGAGATGCATTATCCACCCTTTCTGCCTCACATTTCATGCTTGTACTGCCTGAGTAAGATGCTCGTTAATCCCGGATCCCGAGTTTGGCAATTTTAGCTGATGGGTGTATTGTCATAAAGTCTCCTGTCGGCTGCTATTTGTAGCGATTGCGCTATGAGCTTGACATGCGTTTCATTGTTCAGGCGGGTTTTGTTCTTTTATTTTGCTTGGGCTGGCTGCCTCCTGGAACCTCTACTCTGCCTACTTCCTGAGGATTAAAGCATGTCTTCTGGGCAAGGAGACGCAGGGACCACCTGCAGATTCTGTTTATACATCCAGCCTTGTAGCCTGATTGATCTCACAATAGGACTGCATAATGTAAACACTTCATTATTCCACTAAAGGATATGTGCTGTACCACCTAAGGTCCCCCCAAACAAGAGTCAGTTTTCGATGGTTAAAATCTGCTAAGCCACACCAAAAGAAGCTAAACAAAGGAAAATCCATCCTAGCGACATTTTAAAGTCTCTAAGTTAAACTAATGAAACGCTATTAAGTTGGAAATTTTACCCTACCCCTTTATTCAAGGATTTTGCCATGAAGCCTCAGCAGTGCTCAGGCCCGTTGCTTCTAATGCGCTGTTTCAGTGTGCCTAATAACAACCAAAACCCAGATTATCAATGGGATTTATTCCCGCTCCGGGGAATTCAGCCTTGAGAACTTCTTTCTCAACATGGGGGACCAGTGGGGGACGGAGGCCCAGTTTTGGCTCTTCCCAGGATCCACCTGGAGAGAAACAGGAGCCGGAGGAGACGCCTCTCCTTGGCTGTTTTCAACATGGGACCTATTAGCTGCGCTGCCTCCCAACCTGGCACAGCAGAGGGGCGAGGGGAGAAGGTGGAGTAGACCTTTCTGTTCCTCCCAAACCACAGAAACGAAGATACTTCTCATTGTTTCCTACAGGAATTTGTATCAATATTTCCTTTTGCCACAAGACACCGAGGAAAAGGAGGCCAGTGCCCACCCCTAGATTTTTTGAGGGGCAGTCGCGGTCTGTACCTGGACCAGCACCAAGCAGTTCGTGCTGCTTCCTGCACTGAGCCGTGTATCACCTTTCCCTCTCCACTCGGGAACAAACGCCTCCTCTTGCAGCAAAAGGACAAGTCAAGGGCAGAGACGTGGCCATAACATTGCGTCTCCTGGGACTCAGGGTTTAGCTCTTATGAGTGTTTCAACATCATTCTTGTGGTTTATTTCCCTTCGGGATTTGTTTGTTGGTTGTTTTGTTTATTTAACAGCGTTAATTAAAAACTAAAGGCACACCCAGCTAAAGAGAGGAGCGGTAATCTGAGGAACTGCCCAAGTTCCTCAAGAGGGAGGAGGAGTTTGCCCTGAATTTATCTAGGTAGCTATACATAATAAAAGAACAGAAAAACATGGAGTATGTCAATGTCCGTAATGCACTCTGCACACACCTCAGACTGCTTCTGAAAGCGTAAACCAAAACGATAGAATTTAATTCGGCTTTAAACAAAACAGCCCATTTTGATTAGTAAACAAGGCATGAACATGCAGAGATTGCCATTGTATCTGTTGAATTGAGCATTCACAGCTTCAGTACAAAAAGCAACCATAAGGTCTTGATTGAATAAAAGACATAAACAAGGCATGTAAGCACTTACTGAGGTCAATGACACTTAAAACACATACGTACTTCTATGTTTTACAGAATCAGAGCTTAATTGTTCAGCAAATTGCAATAGTTTGGTGTTTACACCAAGCAGATTATCAACTGAAATACATTTAAAAAACAAACCACGCAACTTTTCTGCTTTGGATCACACTATAGGCCTTCAATAAGTTTATGTGTGAAACTTTAGAGCAGTTGAGTCTGTCTGAAAAATAGATGTCATTACACTGCTGGCTAGTGCTGACCCCCACTTTTTATGATGGGCACCTGAATTTAATTCCCTAAATTCATGTGTACATTAGTAAGTAGGAATAGTTTGAACTCTGAGAATTTTCTGAATCTCTGAAATCATACTAAGATCCTTCGTCCTAAGAGTAGGTTCCGGTCTTTCCAATCTAGACTCCCAAGAAGAAAAATAAAAAGACACTTCAGAATTGCGGGAAGGAACAAAACCCATGCTCAAAATATATATAGAGGAACCTACATATCAGAAGAAAAAATGTTATTTACATTTGACAGAGGACAGATACAGCCAATACTTTGAACACGGCACCAGCACTGGTCCAAGGAGCATTTCTGCCTACAGGCTTTGATAGACAAAGCAGCTTTTTAAAAAAAAAAAAAAAAATGCTCTGGGCCAGAGTTTTCTCTGCATTTCTCTTAGCAGACCTCATCCTTGGAGGTTTCTTTTATATACAAAACTACAGAGTTTATCCTGTCTTTACCAGCAACGTATTGGAGCAACAGCTTCTTACTGTGTGAATTGTTCCACAATCTTATTCAAAAGAAAGTCCTTACTGTAGGAAAGGAAACTGAAGCTGACTCTAAATTCCTATAATGCATTGTGCTGCCTCTCCCTCTTTTAAATCAATGGGAGTTAAAAGCTATCTAAACCAAAGCAACAGTAGGATCAATCCCCTATTTTTAACAAAACTCACCAAAACATGAAATCCCAACTTTTTCACGGCTGAATTCCTCAGTAGGCCAAGCCTGCTCCTGTCATTACATGCAACTGTTAATGCACCCAATTGTAACTTACCTCTGTTGCAGCAGGAGCAAGGCGTTTTCTCCTGAACCCTGCTCAAACACAGAGCCAAGACGGTAGCTCTCCTTGAAAACTTTGCTAGCACCATCCTCATGCACATGGAATACGCTTTACATTTTAAAAGGCGCACTGTTGCCTGCAAAGAAAAGCCCTGCTGTGGAGAGACCTAAGAGAGGTCTGGAGGAGAAGTAGGCACTTCCTCCTGCACCTGCCCCAGCAGATGGACCTCGTCAAGCCATTTGAGCTCTCCAGGCCTTGGCTTCTCCCTCTGTGAGCTGATGGGTAAATACCTCAGCACCATAGAGGACTCTGACAAAGACTTTGCTCTATAGTATTCCTAACGCAACCTGAAATCTCCTGCACAATAGAAATTCCTCTTAGGGATCAGGGCTGTAGAGCTTAATAGAGATTTATTTATTTTTAAGAGTTGCATAGCTATAATTCAATTTGTTCTGACTAATGTGTCCAGACTTGTTCTTCATGGTCTTTTCTTACATCCAATAGCTTTGCTTTTAAACTGCTCTCCCTTTAAAAACTTTCCCACCATTTTAGGGCCCGTCTTGCAATCTCAAAGCAGATAAATTTTGATTTATGCTCTCTCCTAAGTTTGCAGCAGCAGCAGAGAGGAAAAAGAGATATTTTCTCTATCGGGCAAAGAAATCCTCACGTATCGCTTTCCCTTCTTTGCCCCAGCACGGAGCGCTGGCGGAGCCGGTCCGCAGAGCGGCTGTTCTCAGCCCCCGTGTGACACGGGGCAGAAGGAGCAGCGGTGCCAGGTTGGCAGCCTCCGCTGGAACAGCATCCCTCTTACAACACCCGTCCAGGGGAACGGCTGGAAATCCAAATCTGTGGAACATCAACGTTATTAGAGATGAAGCTGAGCTACAGGTTTAGAATCCAAATCTGAATTTATTTCCAAATTGAAGAACCCGGGGCTTGTTTCAACGCTTTATAGAAACAAAGAGCCATGAGGTTTTGATCTGAATCAGAAAACTCAGGCGTGTTCAGAGCCTGGCTTTTGGTTTGGGGCCCGTGCCTAATCACAGCTGGTTATAAAGTGATTACTCAGCACTGCTTGTCCAGTTCATTCATCTTGCAGCCTCTGTGCCACTTCTGTGCTGTTATGTATACTTGGCATCCTTTACCTGTTTATGCCTGTGATCAGGTAAATCTAAATGTATTTTTGCTTTCACACAAAGGAGCTAAAATGTTGGATGGGGGCTTGGGGGTGGATCACCTCAAACATTTCAGTTTCTTGTTTCTGACATCCACAGAGAGCCACAAAATGTAGGTGTTTTGTGCAAAAGCAGAGTTCCTCAGTTACTTGAAGTGAGCTGCTACTGGTATGTACCATGCAGAGTTTTTCTTTGTTGGTGCTACCGCTTTATAGTGTTCAAAAATAACCCAAACAGGTTAGGTAGTAACCGAGATATTATCTGAGTAAATTTTACCTCAGGGGATTCCTTCAGAGTCAAAAATGTTTTAGTCTGTCTGCACGAATGTGGCCCCGAGGAAGATTTTACAAGCAAACAAGCTGAACGGCACAAAAGAGCAGGCAAACGTAGAAAGGAGGGAAAAAGGAAGAGAAAACATTGCGACATATTTTAGTAGCTATGGTTTTTAATACCTTAGTACTGATATTAGTCTGTCTTTGCAAAAAACAAAAATACATCTGGGCTTTTGTAAAAATGACAGCTTGCTTGTTTTGGTTTTGTAAGAGGCACAGGCAGGTCCAAACAAAAATCCCAGATCCAAACACTGTTTGTGGTAGGAAGAATCAAACTCCCAGAATACAAGTACTCCTTTAATTCGAGTATTTTACAATCCAAATCCTCTCGTGTCTCCGGATTACACTGCTGGGCATTGTCTGACCATAAAGCCAATTTAATTTTCCAGGGCACAGATGATCTTTCAGTGCTTTTGAGTTGATGTAGAGAATTTTACACCGCTTACTTCTTCTACTGCCAGTTTAATAAGGAAAATAACTTAAGCCAGAGGTGTCTATGTCCCTTGGTAACCTTGATCTGCATATATAGCCTCTTGTGTTCACAGCAGCCTGATTTAAGTCAGACAAGAGACAGCTAGCTCACTGTCTTCCTGCCTTCTGACCCACACCCTTTTCATATCTGCAGATCCCACCTTCTTCCCCTCTAATAAGCAAGACCAAAACTTTAAGCCGCTCACACACACACACACACAAAGTATATGAGCACTCATGTACTTTGGTATTTGAAATCCAGATTGGAGTTATGCTGAATTACCCAGCCATGTCTCTTCATAGAAGTAGAATTGAGCAGGAAACGTACCCATGAACCCAGATCCAATATTACACCAGCAGATTTGGATCATATTATATACAGCCTATCTAATATGTGCATTGCAGCTACTATCTTCCCAAGAGCACAAAATAAAAATAAACAAATATGGAACACATTTTGGCCTGATTCCCTTCATATCTTCTCTTCATGTGCATGCTGATATTAGTAAGTATTTTTTTAATTCACCTGTATATTTGCATAGATGCTCATATACAGGCAAGTTGGCAAATAAGTAAGTGTGTGTGTGTCTCTCTGTTTATTTACAATTTATAATTACTATGTTATATAGCTATATATTTTAAATACCTTCAATATGTACTACATATATGTAACATGTTTATGTATTTGCCCACAAAAGAATATATGTTGTACTGTGGTTAAACATGTTTAAATGTGTCATGCTAAAAATATTTTGCCTACTGTCCTACTGTGTCTCGTAGGTTTCAGAAAGTAACAAATCAAAGGGGAAAAGGAGAGAAAAATAGTGTTTCAGCATAAATCCTCCCACTCTTTACTAGCCAACAAAGGCAGGTGAACAAAGCCCTGGATTTAGATGACCAGCTTATACAGCGCTGGCTGCACTAATTTGACTGTAAACTGGTGTTAGGCACACTATCAGAATTACTTGCGGCCAGCCATTCACAGATAAAAAACGCTGAAAAATATTTGTTCCTGATAAGCACTGACCAACATGATAAGCAAACCAGTTAAAAAATCTTGTTCTTTACTGCATTTCTCCAAATCCCTGACTTCAGCAGGGCTGCACCAAAGCTGAACTGTATCAAGATACTTGTGAATCGAGCCCAAGATGAGTTCAGAGTGAGAGAGAGAGAGAGAGTTAGGCAGAGGCAATGAAGTTAGGACTCTAGCAAGGGTTGTTCCAGAGGGTCCTAGCTGGCTGGTGTGAGCCCAAATGAAGCCTGGTATGAGGCAAAGATGGGAGCAGCGTGGGTGATCAGCAGCCCAGGGCTCCCTCTCTGACCCTGTTTTGGTTAGCAGCAGTCACAGCCTGTGAGCAGGACTCTAACCCCCGCACAACTGGGGTATTTGCACTATTCTAGGACATTAGTCCGAGCTGTCCGGGGAAGTGCTGTAAATATCCCCATTGTATAGATGAGGAAATAAAGTATGCAAGGACAAAATGCTTTACCATGAGGCCAGGAGATGTAAAGATTAAAAGAGAAATGGTCACGTCACTACCTTAGGTCGAGATTTTCCAGCACTGAAAAGACCAGCGGACTACTCTGCTATTAGTTAGAGAGGAACAGACCTGCAGGGGACCTCCCAGGAATCACATGGGCCATTCTAGTACCCCAAAGTAGGGTCATTTCCTGGATGTATTTGTCTAACTCTACTCCTAAGGGCTTCCAAATTTCCTCCATAGCCAATCCTGTTCCAGTGCATCAGTACAGTTTATTATTTATGGCAGGTACATTCACAAACTTTGCATCCACTTCATTATCTAGCTTTCTTTTGAAAGATACCTCTCCTCACAGAGGCCAGGTTTGTATTCCTTCCAAAGATGACAAATAATAAATTGATGATCAGAAGTGAGCAGGACCAAAAAGAGCAAAACAACCCAGCTCTCTGTGAACAACATGAATGAATTTCTTCATTGTCTAAAAATATTCTTGCCCTTTTTACTCTTAAACTTCACCCATCAGTCATTCTTGTCCCTGAGGAATAATTAGTCTGAGAATTTCTGTATATCTAAGAGAGCATGCTTTTGTTATTTTTAAGTTTTCATGTTATCTAAAGGGATGGTAAATTCTTGGTTGTTTATCTGGATTTCATAATAGTAAGATGGTTGCAGAGAGCAATGAGTACGGGCTACTGCCTATGTATGCATTATCCTGTCCTTTTAGCACAAGTATATTTTTCAGAGGAAAGCATCCCGAGACAAATCTGTTACCTGGATATGAGGTGTAGACTGATTTCCTAACAGCGTTGACGCTACTTTAGATTTTCATCCAGGGAAACAACAGAAAATGGGCTCTGATTTCGAGCTGGTGTCTACCCCTATCCATGATGCTAACTGCAAGAGAAACAGCGCTAAATAAAATACAGCAACGCGTCCCAGTGTGTAGGGAGCTCCTTGGTGTGAATTAGAGCTGTGCACTCACTAGAGAAGCAGCCTTGCTTGAAGATTAGAGTAACGCATTGAAAACTGCTGCAAAGCAAAATACCGTTGCTCCTCCAGAGCGGGAAACTACAATGGCAGCTCTACCCTATTAAGAGAGAAAACTTACAGACATTGGCACTATGATGGGACTTCTCCTTACAGCTGAAGGGCCCTGAAAGTACATCGTCATTCCTACTTTGTTCCTCTGTTCTTCTGTAACGATGAAGTGACACTTAAAAGTGATACTAAAGCTGGAAAGGCTTTGGGTGCCCCAAGCAGCCCTTGGAAGACCCGCAAACAGAGGTACAACGGGGTCAGCTCCTTTCTTCTCACATAGACTACCTCCCTGGCAAAAACGCTTACTTCTGCCTCTTGATCCAATTATTGCTCCCAGGGACACCGATGAGAGCGGGTCCAGTGGCAGAAGTCCCTCCAGCCCATAATACGTACTGTCTCCAGTCAATAGGGTGTGGAGGCAGTGATGCTCTGAAAGCCTCACAACTGAGGCTCAACAACCACCTCCATGGAGGCAAAGCTTCCTGCGCCACTTCAAAAAAGCATTGGGTTCCTGTCGAGGACAGCTGTCAGGCAGCAGAGTCTGCAGGCAAATAAGACCTTTTGTATTTGCAAAGCCTCATGTGTGAACTGTTTCATTCATCTGGGATAAAGTTAAATAGGTGCTGGCTTCTGTTTGAAATATGTCCAAGGTGGTTTACCTGAATGGTATTCATGTCAACAGAGTTTTATCACCTTTAAATTGTTTATGTTTTATTTGCCTACTCATAAACCATTCCAGGGAGTGTTTATGGTTTATTTAAAGCCTGGTGGTATTGGGACAAGCTGTATAGCATTGCTATTTTTTATGTTTCCTTGATAGGCTGCACCCACTTCACAGAAGCAGGAAGGTCTGCCTAGCTTTGACCAATGGTAACAGAAAAGCCTTTTCTCCAGTGTCTGACTGGGACAGCTACAAGGCCAGCAAATGCCTTATCATGCAATTATTTGAAAGTACTTCCAGACTGCTTTTGCAAAAGATGCAGCTTGACACAGCTAACATAAATAATTTTACTAGCTCCATCTATAGATCCGATACATTTTTCAGCCAAAAATATTTATTGCAAATGGCATTACATAGAAAAGATTGAGAAATTTTGCTCTGTTGCCACTGAACTAAGCTTAAGTGCTGTGTTCAACTATAGCACATCTCTGGGAAGACAGCTGGTCTCACGGTCTTGATTTGGCCATCTCTGAAGACAAAGAGTTCAGCACTGTCCTGAAAATTTTTGGTCATCAGATGAGCTCAACCACAGAAGAATATTAAAAAAAAAAAAAANACCACAAAAAAATAATAAAAAAAAAAAAAAAAAAAAGAAAAAAGTATCTTTCCCACGTATTTCCTACTTCCCCATCCCAACTGGTCTTGTCTTGGTCTTCTCTGCCCCCAGCCTGTTTTTCAACAACTTTCTTTTGGATTGTGAGTTGTAGGAGAAGACATCACATTCACCATTAAAGCGCTCTTCACCAAGGTAAAAATAAACCTTAGGCTCCTGTTTATTGCTCCTGCCTGTTTCTTACATTCAAAGGCTGCCTTAATCCTTTTGGCCACAATACCAACCTGGAAAGGCCTCTGAAGCTACTTGCCCCCTGATCTGAAATCCTCTGCAGAATCACTGTTATCCAGGATAGGTGTCACCTTTTCTCACACCACCAGACCCCTCTTGTAGACATGGCCCTAGCAATTGTTGTTCCCAGGCGGATTCAAGTGCATGCTCTTTGAAAGGCTGTTTCCCAAGAGATCTTGACTGTTCCACATACCTTGTCCTCCTCAAAACAAAGCCACAGCTTCCCGCGTTACACTACACAGACTGCACAACCGTCTCATCTTTTTGGAAATGGTTGATTTATTTTGCATTTAGACTAAATGTCTAAGCCAGCATAGGCCTCCATTGTACTGGAGCGACAGCTCTGATGTCCCTAAGAAACCAAGCTATAGCCTACTATCGTTCTGACTCAGTAAGCAGTAAACATCGGAGCTAATGCTTGCGTGCAGAGGAATGTGTTTGCTAGAAACGGAGTCTCTTCCATACGTCATGCATATTTTACCAACACATCACACTTAGTAGTCTCACGCAGTCATTCCCAACAAACATCGCTCTTCTCTCACACGCCTATTTGCATGGTCATCTTTTGGGCTTCAAAGCCTCATTACGAACACAGCAGGAAGTTTGGAAACACTTCACGTCACTATGAATGTCTGTGCTGAACAGCAGCTCCTCTTTAATGATTTCAAAATGGTAAAAGCTGCCAGCTGCTGACGGCTGGATTGCCCCTGCCACCAGCTGCACGACCAGCATCGGTGGGATGGGGAGGCTGCGGCTGCTCTCTCTCACCTGCTGCTCCTGCGCTTTGCTGCCAGGTCCTGGTACATCGCAGATGGACATGTTCATGGGAACGTGACAGCAAAGAGAATTCAAAATTAAATTACCCAATCCTGAACCAAAAATTCTGAAGTTTTCCAGAATAGTTAAAATAAAGCACCCTTTCATTTTGATTTATTATTTTCCCCTCTTGGAAAATTCCTTGAAAGTTATCTCATTTCACAGGTTACCAGAAGGAATCCATTTCAGTGAACGTTCTAATATCCTCTCTCTGAAGTAGAGGCCAGGCACACTCCAGTTACAGTTAGTGCTTTTCTGTGCCAATTGCTGTACACAACAGATCTCAGACAATCCCTTCTGTCCTTACGGAGCATCTATTCACATCCTTGAGTACAAAAAAAGCAAATTAAATGGGATTAGAAAATGGTTACATGAAGATGATTTTTCAGGATCTCACAAGATTTTTTCTGAATAACAGTATAACTCCATTAAGAAAAAAAAAGTCCCATTGTAAGTGGTTTCATCAATGGTGGGAGTTAGCAGGGAAGACAAGGAGCTCAGCTTTAGCCAGGTTAAACAATAACTTGCTACTATTTGTGGCTGGCTCCCAGAGGGCCAAAGAAATTAACTCGTGGTTAGTTAAATAATGGTTTTATTAAAACAATGATCAGCTCAAATAACTGGCATGTATGTGCAGGAAGTCTTTCAAAATACTCGGGTCCTGCAAAAAAGTTAGATCAAGAAAATGTCTTTTAAATGCCTGATCCCTGAAGTAACTGAAACCCGTAGAAACTGGATGCCTTAAAAAGAAAAAGATTTTTTTAAACCTTAATCCTAACATTCTCTCCTAAGAATAACACAGTTCTCTACTTTCAGTGTTTTCTCTTTGTGCAGATGTTTTCGTTCCCTTGTTACAGTAAAGAAATTATTTTTTTTTCCTGTGACCACAGCTCTCTTTTAACCTTTTATTTTGTTTTTAAAAAGCGAAATAAATGAAAGAGATCTAAAGCTGTGTGGTTTCACATCCCCCAGTTGAGTTGTCCAGTGAAAGGAGCAAATAACCAGAGAAGAGGAGCGCTGACTGAAGGACGAGCCTCCAGATACCCCACAAGTTGCGGGCAACCATAGCTGCAGAAGTGCAGGTGAGAGCCACCTCAGGTACAGCTCCCTGAGGGCACCTAGTCCCTTTTTTGTGCCACCATATGGGTTCTCAAGCCACCTTTGCACCTTCACATATTTGCAGGCGAGAAGAGCAAATTCAGTCCCAAGTTATTGTGCTGCATCTGGACCCCGAGACCAGATTGAGAGCACCACGGCTGCCTGGGTCCCCTGCCTGTGGCGAGGAGCGCTGCTGCGGGCTTGGTGACTGCAGAGTCAGGTCTACGGTGAAATTGCTCTGAGCAAAGTCACCAGCTTCGGTATGAGAGGATCGCGGCGCAGGGAGCAGACTGCACCTGAAAAGGGCCAAGTTACCTCACAGGGTTCAACGAGAGTGCACAAAGGCAGGGCACCTGCAGGCAGTCTTTGGCCCCTATTTTCTCCGCTTCTGATCCATGAGACTAATTGCCCGGTGGATGCTTTGTGACTTTCGGGGTTTGGGAAGGCGGCTGGACGTACTGAGAGTTGTTTATACAATCCACAGCGCAAATGGATGCTGTCAGCAAAGCAACACGTGTTCAAAGAAAACAGCGCATAAAGAGTGTCTGATTTCTTCAAAACGGAGAACGAGTTTTCTTGAGTGTAAACACATGCACACACTTGTGGCAGATAGCCATCTCAAGGTGAACTGCTGCCCCTAACCTGTGCTTGCGTCTATCAGTTTGCATTATATTCAGGTAGCGGTGAACACTGCCTTTTGGGTGGGTGTAGAGTACTTGGTGAGCTTTTTGGATGAAGGGCAGGTAAAAACTTGCTACGTCTTGTATCCCAGATTCGAGTATTTACCTGTTGGAGCCCTGCATATTAAGGCCCACGCATTTACCCTGCAACGCAACATGGAATTTTAATGAATTCATGAGCTCTGAAGGCCCCCACCCACCTCTTCTCAAACAACTGAAATCTTTTGCATTCCTCTCAACTATACCTGCTCTGCATGCAGTGGCAGGAGATCAGATTGGGAACAAACAGGCCCGCTGCTAAACATGGAGAAAGTGACAGACTTTTCCAGGTGCCATCTCAGCCAAAGTAGAAAATGTCCCTCCTCTCTCAAAGAACAAGAGCATCAAAAATTAACTCCGAGTTCTCCCCTCCCATGACAGGCCTATATGGCATTAGGGTATATGGCATCACAAGCCAGGCTTGATCACTTTAATCTTGCTATTGAAGACACCACTCTTGCTCAAACACAGAATGTTTGTGGTGGACATAATCAACTGCTTATCTAAAGGAAAAAATCAAAACCAGCAGGGAGGTAGACCTTTGCAGAGCCTTGACCAGATTTACCATGCTGCACATCATCCCCTTCAAAGAGAAAAAGAGGTGCAAATTGAAGCTAACTCCCAGTACATGGCGGAATCTGTTTTTACAACTGATGTTGTAAACTTCCTGGTATAGAGCACTGTTTTAGCCCAAGGGGAGGGACTATGCTGCCCGCCAGACAGAGAGACAGAGGCAGAGACAGTTTCTATTCCAGTATCCCAAAATGTGATGAAACACTGAAAAGATAAACTCTAGATATCATCAATCTCACATATTATTTTGACAACTAATATTGGGGAAAAAAACCCCAAAACATATCCAATTAAGAAGAGAGGACATCAGAGAAGATAAATGGGTAGCTGGGATGGAGACAAAAGATAGGGAACACAACGTTAAAGCTGGTCAATCCTTATCTGCCTCTAGCTGGAGCCCAAGGGACTCCTCTCCGTAGGCAACAGTGGTACAGCTTCTCATGCCAAGACATCCTGAGTGAATTGGTTTGACAAATCCCGTAGCAGGTAAGAGGATTTCAATTAGGATAAGATTTGACATTTCAAAGCAGGCTTCTTAAAAATACAACCTGCCAGTGACAGTCAAAACCAAATTATGGATTAAGAAACATTGGACAGCTCTGTGCTCCTCTAAATCTCAGGCTCAGCATCAAAGGAGAAGGAACAGTGTGAGTAATGCATGCAAATGGCTGTATTCATATTTTAACAGAAATCAGAAACGCCTGTCATTAAAGAAATCCCTCAGATGGTATCCCACCCTAGGAGTCAGGATGTATAACTGAGCACAATAGCATTTATAAGTGTGCATACTGAAAATAGCCTGCTTGCTACACTGGACGGCTGCTACAGACCTGGACAGCTGTTTCACTGACACATGCCATGCTGATGACATTCAGTTATGGCGTAGCATCTGTGTTTTCCTCCTATTCAACTACTCCTGACCGGTGAACCCACCACTTCCAGCAGAAATTCTTTTAGCAAGAGCCTTGCATTTACTTTTACTATAACCAATCTCACATCTATTTCTCTCTGTGTCTCTATGTGTCTTTATGCCTCGATGTGTTCTCTGGGTATTTAGTCCTTCTGACATTGCCTCCCACCTCTGCTGCAGCTGGTTTCACTAGCACGCTTCCACTTTCTGGCTGAGAGTTTCTAGTAAAATTAACACTGACCAGTGGTCCCAAGATCAATCACTAAGAGCTTTCAATAACAACTTCTCTCCAGTCTGAAAGTTCTCTCTTCACTTAAATCTGCCCTTTACCATATCTATTAGTCACAATTTTCCTGCCATTACCGGGCGTCTCTTTCAGTTTCACGTGCTACACCATACCAGAAGCTAAGCACGAAGGACTGCATTTCCATGACTAGAAATATTAGTGCTTTTATCAGAGGTAGCGATTAAGTTTACCTAGACTATGCTAGATGTAAGCCTTCTGTGTTTTCGTTCCTTTTTCCATTACCCTATGCCCTATTCATTCTTTTAGAAAGTAGAATAGCTGCTAGCAATAGCATGCGCTCCAACAGGGCTGTCCTAGTCCCTCTGTCAAAGACAGACCTACATTCTGCAGCTGAATGGTGTCTTCCCTCCTCTGATAAGTCCAATCAAAAACATTGCTCTTGAGCCTGCAATTATATGTATCGGTTCCTTCCAGATACCAAGATGACAACGATCCAGCCGTCCTGCAATATTGAACCCCTTGAGTCTTTTCTCCCTCTTTGGCTGAACTCATTTTGATTTCCAAGTCTTCATTGCCACTAAAAACCTGTATGCCTGCATATTCAGAACAGGCATCCTAACTGAAACGGAAGCAAAGCATCTGACAAATTATTGCACCATGCCCAGCTACTTTCTTTTTTCCCTTTTATTTATGTGGCTAAAGGACCTTTTGCTATTTGTTTTCATTTCCTTTGCAGGGTCAAACTCAGCCTGACTCCTGCCAATTCTCATTTTACCCATACATTTTCTGACCTCTCACATGTGGCTTTCTTTGCCGACCTGTTCTTTTTGCTATTCCTTATTCAGTCCTATCTGATAACTTTTCTTCCATGTTTTTCACTTTGCAAGATATGCCTGTTCCAGACTTTTTTTGCACCTTTGACTCAAAGAAAGGCCAGCTTCACTTTACAATCCAGTCCTCTCAAGCTGTTCAGGCTTTAGTTAGTTCCCAGATGTATCAAATGCATCTGGAACTGAGAAGCTTAGCTATAGATCAGCACTTGTTTATCCTTCATTTTAATTGAAACTGAAATCACTCAAACCAAGGTTATTTTCTACTTCATTGTACAACTTAACAGTGTCAGATCTAAAAAAGTATTGCCTCTTGCTGTTTCCATGACCGGTGAGGAACTCTGTTGGTCATTGCATTCAGAAATGTCTGAATTTAGCTACTTGTTCCCCTGTATAATCCGGGAAGTCAAAGCCTCCCATAATGACAGACCTCTAACAAGCAAGATCTGTATCTACCAAATCCAGCTCTCGAGGTCATTGGCAGATACAGCACACCTCCTCAGCAATCATACTTTCCCAGAATGCCTTTGGCTCTATTAGGTTGGTTATTTAGCTCATATTATCTCTCCTTATTTATGTCATTAAAGACTTACAGTAACATCACACTGTTTACCTTTACTTCTGTCTTTCACAAGTTAGGTATGCTCCAGTACCTGCACTCCTGCTATTCCTCTCTCTCCCCATCCGCTCCTTCAGTAACTGTTTCCAGATCCACAAATACATACGTAGCCCCCTTCCCCATCTCCTTTGACATATCCTCAAATATTCACTTAAACTCCTCCCACCATTTCCAGGTGAAACTGAAGTCCTGTGATTTACACTTCTGGGACCTCCATTCAGTAATATGTCATACCTGAATAGTTTCTGTGAAGTACCTACTCAGGGATAATGGGCAACCAGCAACCTTTTCATTATCTCCACAATTAGTTTTGCCATATCTGTTGTACCTCAGTAGTCATCCTCATCTATCACTCCTTGTCAGAGTTCTGAGGTTTTTTTTTTTTAAAAAAAAAAAAAAAAAGGAAACATCCTTCTCTCCCCCAGGGTATCTGGATATTCCATATCTGTCCCTATCTGTAGGATCTCTTTCTACCCCTGGCTCTTGGCTATTCAAGCTCATTTCTTGCCCAGTACCAACCTTGGGCCCTCATTTAAGCATGACATCCATAGACTGATTCTGCCACTGCAAACTGCAATTTATTTTGGCCAAATTTTATTTCTTTTTTTTTTTTTTTTAATATGGCTAATTAGCTATTCATATTTTGAGTTCCACCTCAGGCTTTATTCTCTTCCTCAGTATTCACGGGTATTTGTAAAATGAAATATAAACTGCCCAGAAAGAGGAGTCTTTTTTGTTATGACCTGATACGTACAGTCCAGGTTGCTTGGGGTATCTTCACAGAGGGATAATATTTCTGACATAATATCCTTAAGCTATAATCTTCCTTATTCCTACCTTAAATCAAACATAAAAGTACTCAATCTCTATCAACTTTCTCCCTTTAACACAAATAAAAATAACTGTGTTTGGCAAACAGGTTGTGTCTATTCTCATTCTCTCTGCTTGTTGGAATTTCACCTTGCGGGAGCTCATGCAAACCGTTTTTTATTGGCTTTGGTTAACATAAGTTCAAATAAACTCAACACTCAAAGCCAAACTTTCAAAAGGTGTCATATATTTTGCCTGCTTTGAACTCAAGGATTTTGCAGGCTTTCCCTGTAGATCTGCCAAGGTTAGCAAAGTTCAGAGAACCTAGCCCAAATTGCAAGGCTGCAATAAAACCTGAAACGGAGATTCATCTAGTTTGAATGTTTATGACAACTGCCTTACACAGCTACCTGCTTGGTCCTTCTGACACCCCAAAGAAAAGCAACGGGAATGGATTTTCCAATATTGCCACCTGGAGAAAACTGCATCGTGACCTTTAAAGAGCTGTATATTACACTACTGTTACTGTCGTGGCCATCCCCGTTTCTGTTTTACAAGGAACTTGTACTGGTTTCAAATAAGCCACAACTCAGTTTCTGAATTCCAGCTCTTTGAATTCCCCATGTGACTCAGTTTCATACCTGCTCTAACAACATTGTTTCCAGCATGGGTCCAACCGCTCCCTCTATTTCCAAAGCCATATTAAAATATGGTTATCTTGCTCATGTGGCTGGCCTCATGGCATACTGACATCATTCAAGAGATCAGTCACCTCATAAAATCACACGATGATCAAATTTTTTCCTCACAAGAAGTCTCAATCAATTACACTATTCTTGGACTGCCTGCAGATTGGAGGTCAAGAAGTGATACATAGATACATATACTTCTACATATATATACACACGCCAAAAAAAATGATTCCCTCAAAACTCTACACCGAAGAGAGGCTGAAAGATGGATTTCATTTATAGGTCACGTCCCACATCTGCCTCTGAAAACAAAGGTGATTACAAACCATAACCAGAAGCATTGCTAAGGATGTATACATATTATAGGCATTTCTTCCTTGTTCTCTCCTTCCTGCATTCTGTACTGGCCATCTTTGCCTGCCATGGACATACAATACGACATAGTGACCTGGTCTGTGGGTAAATCTGGACTTGCCACATTATGTACTTCCATTAATACCACATTATAAAAGGGCTGACTGAAGAATAAAATTAATTTATCAGTTACTTCAAAAATATTACTCCAGGAAATATAAAAAAATATATACATGGAACCCATAATATGCAAGTACCTAGATGCTTTTGCAATATGCACATAGGCATTTCAGACATGCTCTGTTACTGGCATTTAGTCAGAATCACACAGATCACATCTTTACCCTGTGTCTGTTTCCACCAAGGACAAACACTATGGGTGAATCCTACAAAGTAACAGCCCAGCTCCTCAACCAGTCCATTGCATCCTCAGTAAAACTGAGGCTAGAGAGACTCAAAAATCCCCATGCTACTGCTGAGTTCTCTGTTTCCAGGTGGCATCTCTGCCACACAGGATGCTCACTTGGCCCTGTGCGCCATTTAACAAGAACAAAGCAATCTAAAGAGGACGAGAAACCATCAAGGTACTGGTTAATTAAATCTCAGGCCACTGACACCGATACACTTGCTAATGTCTTAAAAATTGTGGTGGGTGAGGAGCAAAAACAGACAAGGAATAAGCTCTCATGTTGGAACATAGTTTTGGATCATAAGCTGCTGGCTGCTATGTGTTTACAGGAGTTGAGGCCCTTAGCTAGGGTCTTAAATATGGACATACGCGGATCAAGAAAGTACGTAGAAATCCTCTGTTAAAGGTGCACTGACTTTGCCAATCCATTGACCTCCAAATCCTTTCCATAAGACATACTTGCTCACTCACGCTCTCCTCACAGATTAGTCCTGTCTGCTCCTGGGCGCCTACTCTCTCTTTCTCTAATGGGATTAAATAAGCTCCCTGTCTCTCCAGGCTTGTGCAACTGCCTCTCGCTTAGTCACCTAAGCGCTCTACAACACCCCAAAGGAGTGGAGTCAGCTGAAACAGGAGCGTTCCCAGCTCTGACATGTAAAGTACTTGCACTCGGTGCTAAATAAACTTGGAAAAATGTTCACAATGCAGCTGTGTGCACAAGATGCTGCAACCTCAGGGCAAGAATAATTACACACAAACAAAATACTTAGGATTTATGTTCCCCTCAAATAAAAATGTGCGCTGCTCATGCCAATCTCAGTACTTCGTGGTATGCCTGCAATCTGAGGCAGAGGAACAAATTCTCTGCTAGGGTTAACAGATTAGATACCATCACCGCTTTATTTTCCAATAAACTCTACAGGCGCTCTAAGCATTGTGGGTACACATTGATATGCTTTTCACGACCAGAGGCGGAGGATTCATGGGAGGTCCTTTTAAATGCCCTGTTGTGTTGCTGGTATTCATTTAGGCAATTTTCTATCAGCATATGTCAGGGATACCTATTCAGAAGTTACAGGGTTAAAGCTGAAGCCCAGAGGAATGCCAGACCAAAAGAAAACTGGAAAAGTTTGGGGAAACAGGAACAAGTATCCCTAGACCGTTCCAAGCAAAGATTTATCTAACTTGCTCCTTAAATTCTCTCATGAAGGAGAGCACCAACGGCTTGTGCAAGTAACCTGTTGCAAACCTTAATTGTCTCTCAGAAGATGACTATTTCTCCTAACAGCCAATGTCAATTAACTTGATCGCTAACAAAGTCAATCTCTCCTTTTCTCAGTGAACACGGCTAGAGATCGATCACTGTCCTCTTCATAATGACTTTTTAATCATGGTCATATTTATCTTCTCTTCCTGAGAAAAAGAGTAAAGCCAATTCCCTGATCCTTTGTGTTTTCGAAACTTCTCAACATTCTTCTTGTGCTCCGGCTTTTTAATGAATGTACTGCATCAATGGGCAATGCCAAAAAAAAAAAAAAAAAAATCAAAGAAACACGTGGAAAGAAGTCTTAACTGCAATGGGCCTGAGATTTCTCAGCAGCTATTCTCCCGGACCAGGCTCAGCAGTGAACATATGCAGCAGTACTTAATTATACTCCCATGCTCTAACTAATCTCACTCTAAAAATCAAGGGAGACTCTCAAAGTTGCTTTTATACCCACTTAGCTCTGTGTGGTGGAACTTGAAATGGTATGACTTTCAGAGTTGAAAGTAGACTTTGTAAGCTATGTTAAAGTTGCTGCAAACAAGGAAAACTCAACAAACAGCTTTCAGGAGTACTTTAGTAAGCAATTGCTCGCTGGCTGGAATGCAAGTTACACCACGTTAGACCCGCTTCATATTTTGCCCCAAGGAACCAGCAAGCTGGGTGGGAGACCGACGGGCATTCCCACCAGCCTGTCAGGCTGGACAAGCTGCAAGAGCAAGCAGTCCGTCTGATATTCCTGCCTTCCCTTTCTCGACCACAACAACAGGGAGCAAAAAGTTAATTCAGCTTTCAACCTTTATATTTCGGTCAAGTTCAGTTAAAATTATAAGAGAAAAAGGTTCAAGAGTTCACCATTTTCTTAGCCAAATAACAATGAAAATGGAATTTTCATTCCTCTGCTCAGAGGACTTACACAGAGTGAAGAGCCAGGCTATGCAAGTGATATGTGAGCAGCAGCTGTCTCTTCACAGGAGTCTTCTGGAACCAAAGGTGACAGGGATAGGAAATGCCTGCCACACTACCAACTCCAGACAGGAGATAGCTCTCACGGTCTTTTTTTCTAGTGTTCCATCTGCAGGTGACCACTGTTTCCATGGTCCAGTCGTGCTTCTTGCCATACCCTTTGCTACATGAAAAAAAAAGAAAAATGTTAACCAGGCATGGGAAAAAGATGCTAGTCCCAAAACCCATGGCATGGAAAAAAATGTTATTTTTCCTGCTGGCAATTTTGTTTGGGTTGGCAGAACATGTCGTTTTGACTGTGAAAAGGTGCACGTGTACTGAGCTCTGTGAGCTCATCTGGTTTCCCTGCCAGTGCCAACTAGTAGCAATTCAGAGCTCAGCTTGTTATTGAAGATGAATCCATTACAGTTGTCAGGTACCTGCCAATTTAAACCTTAGTGAAAACTGGTCAGAAATTGAGTGACTTTAGAAACCAATACATTTTTGCTTGTTTCAGAGGCTCAAATGGGCACATTCAAAATATACTACCTTCCAGTAGCCCATTTTGCAATTGATTAGAATTTAAATCCTTTGTGCTTGAATCAGGGTGGGGAAAATATTTTGAGACTGCAGTTTGATCTAAATGTTGCTCTTACTTGTGGTTTGGCAAAAGACTCTGAAATGCTGTTAAATCAAAAAGGCAAAGAAAACCTGCAATTGCCGTGTCTCTGCTTATAAAAAAACATTTTAAAATAACCACATGCATCATTCACTACACAGATGCCACATTCTTCCCTACCCTTATTTAATAGCTAGCTGTCAATCTATGTTGAAGAGCAGTTACCTGACATTACCATAATAATGCTTCAAAGCTTCATATTAAAGATGGGTATCTTCCTAGGCAAGCCCATAGGAAAAAAAAAAAAAAGGCCTTTTCACTCTAGTGTTGCAAAAATGCACTTCTCCAAGAGATGATAGAGTCTAACCAGGCAGGAATGATAATCACAGATACCCTTGACTTCTCTTTACTGTAATTAAGCAGAGAGGATCAACAAATCTGGCTCTGCATAAGAAAGGTTTCTCATCTGTGTTTCTATTAGCTGTGGTAGAGAGGAACCTAAATGTGAACTGAGACCTATAGCCATTAACATAACATAAACACTTCTGCCATCTTCCTGAATAAGCATAACGCTTCTCAGGACAGCTCACGTACAACCACTTTGACGTTTAGTCATTCTTGAAATGCGCTCCCTTTCACATGCCCCTGCTGTGAGCAGACACTGCAATGGAAACTTGCCTGTGTCACAGGTTTGGGAGGTCGTGCTACGTGTACAAGCCAAAAAAAGATAATGAAAATCTTTCAAGTTGTTTTAATTTGATAACTTGGGGCACTGGAGCTGACATTTTAAGCACCATTTTGCGAGCAGGATTAGAAGGAGGTGGCGAGAGCTAAAGACCTACTGAAGCTCTGGGGCATACAATCACCTCCTCTAGGTGCGAGGAATGGTGAGAAGTCAAAGCACAGAAATCCTGTGCAAAAGGGACCATGTGCTTATGTGCAAGGGAAATACAACTGAGTGGTAGCTTATCAATATATAACACCTTCCATTCCCTTTGCAAGAGAATAGAGAAGCCCAGGATGAGAGGGCAGTTAGAAAGCACAAGGTGACAAGTGCTTCACAGGAGAATATCCGACACCAAACACAGAGCAAGCACCATGCACGTCCTCTCTCCTCCTGTCATGTATTGCGACCCCATCAGATAAGTGCCACAGCAGAGACTTTCCTTAGCAGCTACTATCAGGAAAGCTATTGACACCAGCCTCCATGATCTGCAAATCCCTCGTGCATCCTCCCATTGACTAAGCCTTATACATCTCAGCTTTCCACTGACTAGAAACTAAATGTTGGAGGAATGTAGCTGTGCCAGTCTTCAGCGTTATGGAGACAAGATTACACAGACCTCTGACACATGAGACTGCACTAAGGGCAGCCATTAGGAAATGGGACAAAAATTCAAGCGTCTATGAGAGAAAAAGGAAGGGCAAAGCCAAACATCCTTCCTGAACTCCCTCCCTCCAAGAGAGATAAACCCTGACGCTTGCACTATTTACCATGAGAAAAATATATACGGTCCTGGGAATCATATTCCAGCAGCCCACCATGGAAGGATTAGTCACCCTGGAGAATATCCTTCAACTTTTCTTTCTCTGAACACAGACATAATGTCAACCGAGGACCAACAAGAGGGACATCTCTCAGCAGCTTCCCTCCCATATTCCACAGCTGATAAAACTACCAACATGAGAGCAATGGCACCTACTCAGTACTCCAGAACACAGCATTCATTCAAGGCAGGGAAGCTCCTTATTCAAGCATAGAACTGTTGTGGGCAAGGCAGAGCACTTATAAATTTGTATGCAATGTTGTTTACTCTGATACAATTGGATTGCTTCATACAGCGTTTTGACTGAAACAAGATGAGATAATGGGAACCCTGACTGCTGGAGGCCAGCTCGGTTTCAATGTGAATGTATGTATTTATTTAAGCCTTCACAAGCTTTCCCATTGACTCTGCACATAAGAGGAGCTAAGCCAACAAAGAAGGAGAGCCTCAAGAGCTCGGAATGGTATTTCTGAGCTCGCACCATGACAGGAAAAAAAAGTAAGCACCACAACTGTTTTGGATGTCATGAGCTTCTTTCACAGCAGCTCACTTTACATCTGTGATTCCCTCTTATTTTGAAAGAGGGGTTTTCTGATGTAGAAGAATGGGGAAGAGGGGGAAAAACAGTTTAAGAATGCAAAGAAAATCTCTTTTACTTCTTCACATTGAGTTTTCTATTAGCATAGGGAAAAGTTTCTATATTGGAAAAAATCGAAAATAGAAAGTCAACAGCTTTTGCTGTGAATCAACCAAAGACCCATCACACACAAGCAATGTGTGTTCACATGCATGCATGAACATGTACACAAACACACATACTCGTTCACGTATGCACATGCCCAGAGGCAGTGACTACCACTCTTTCTAGGGGAGTTTCATCTGTACTTTTGAGAACAGTGCTTTTCAGTAACAACATCCACTTTTGAATAGGTTTTCCACTACTGGATCTAAATTAATAATGGGCCTAAGCAGTAAATCTTAATTCAGGTTCAATCCTATCCCAAGTTGGACCACAAAAGGTACCACGTCTGGGCTTTCCATGGAACTGTCATAGATCAAAACATGTCAATATTAAGTCATTAAATTTGTGGACCAAAACTGTATTAACACAGCTATGAAGAATTAAGTTCTTCGTTCTCAAAAAGAAGTCAACAAAATAAGTTGGTATTCTGCGTATTGCAACAGTGCTTTTCATTAAATGTTTGCACAAAGTATAGCAACCATGACTAAATAGTTTGTGGTTTATGCATGTATATAGCTACATTACACTGTACAGTCCATTTAAATAGTGCATTATGTTAGCAATCATCGTTAGTAACCCTACGTTAAGAAGTGTGGGCAGACACTTCATTAATGCATACACAGATTGCCAGGATATTGTGCTGTCTCCTTGCTGCAAAAATATAAAATACAGTAGCAAGATTGAGTGCGATGATGAAGTCATCTGGCAAATCTCCATTGGGTGATGCACCTAGGAGCAAATGACATAGCATATTCACACCACCCACTGGATACACCACTGGACTGGAATTCAGGTGCAGACAGACATTTCAGTGATCCCCATTGCCCAAGCATGGACAAGCCACAAATCAGACCTAGCATGCTGTGTCTTTGGAGGAGGAAACACTATTGCTATCTTTCTTAACTTTAAATTCTAGCAGAGAAAAAGTACTGGTAGAGGTACCAAAAGATTGGGTTGCCCAACATTTCCCATTCAAAGTACTTCATTTTTGGTTGACTATAAATTGTCTAAACTTCAGCTATCGGGGTGAAATTTCCATGGCAGGATCTGCTTCCAACTGCTATTATTTTTTTACTTTTGAAATGAAGGTAGTATAAACAAGTAAGCTTCTAATCTTGGGAAAGGGAGATTCCCACCTTATGAAAAAGTCCTGCATAAGCTAGTGAAGTGAAACACAGGCTGCTTTGGTTCTTAGCTCCCAATCTATAGATATAAAAATGATAAATTCACTAATAATTGAAGCACTCGCATCATACCGGGAAAATGTGAAGGCAGATACAAGAGCTCTTTCTTTTAGCGTCATGTAATCTAAACATGGTTTAACAACTATTACTGGTAAAGGCTTACAACAAAACACAGGTGTCACAGAAACAATCCTAAAAACCATTTAAGGACACAGAGCTGGGGACTCAAGCTTCAACAAGGACAACCAGTCACAAGTGAGAAGAAAGAAAAGGTTAATAAGACTGTAGCCTGCAATGCCCACTCAGAAAGCTCTTTCATTAAGAGGCAAGTATCAACAAAAGTAAGCAGGAATTTCTCAGAGAGGTGTTTCCTGGCCCTTTTCTAATGCATTTATCAGATTGTGGAGAACATGACAAAACTCCGCATCTCTTTAGCAAGAAGGTTAATTTAAATAGCTATATTTTGTGGGCAAAATAAAACATGATGATGCATTGAGGACAAAAGAAGATTCACTAACAAGCCAGAATAGAACAGGAACAAGAGAGTAATGTATTTATATTACCAGCTACTTTATTTTTTTCCCCACTACAATTTTTCTTTTCTAAGAGAAGGCCGGTTTTAATCCTTTTCTGCAATTACTTTTCAGATCAGTTCCTTCCTGGCTGTGCTCCCCCTCCTTTCTCTCCCAAATCTATTCCCCCCACCCCCCGCCATGAGGAGAGGCCAAGCCCTGCCACACTTGAGTGGAATGTTGACGCCCACATGGGTGGGTGCAGAATTAGCCAAAACAAGTCCCTGCATTCCTTAGGATGTCAGCCCCCTTCTGCTGGCTCTTTTCTAATATCTTATTAATAGGTAAAATCTCTTTCCCGAATCAGCCTTCCCCATTCTTTCACAGTGGAAAAAACAGAAACAAAGAAACTTCCTTAAGCAGGTGCCCAGGCATATTTATAGCAAAGTATTATGCTAGTTAGACAATTACAGTTTTTCAGTTGCCCAATTTAAATTCCTATAGGTACCTAATAAACCATCAAATGAAGAAGAATTACCAGTAAATAGCAATTACCTTGAAAGAACAGTACTTTAAATATTAAAGTGACACTTCATTAGTTATGCTGGCAAACAGGTCAGTTTAAATCAAATGGCTATTTTAAATTAGTGGTCCTATTGCAGACGTGGGGTGTAATTTTTATTACCAAATACCCAGCCAAGCTAGTGACCTTAAAAACATTACTCAAGAAATGGTTGAGAGTTAATTAGAATACTGTGCCAGGGGAAAAAAAAAAAAAAGAATAGTCTTGAACATCTCAGAATTCTTTCCAGGAAGGTGTTTTTAATAATGACAGTAGTTTACTTCATTTAAAGGTCCATATCCTCAAGTCAAAATGTAGGCTTTTATGAAACCAGCAAAATATAAGACGAGAAAAATATTTCCATCCCTTTTCTCCAACTGCAGTGAAATATTTTCTTAAGAAACAAAATGAAGAACCTCCAAAGCATCTGCGACTTCAGAACTGCATCTCTACTACAGGACATCAACTAGAAACTGACTCCCAATAAAAGCTTATACTGATACTTCCTTTTGCTGCATAAGCTGAAATAAGGGTGGGAGGGAAACCTACAGATAAATGTAATTTGACGTTTATCGCTTTTCATTTTTAGCGATCTATGGTATTAGAACTCATTGCAAAATCAGTTGGCTAATGTACATTTTCTTAGTGGCAATTTCTCTTTTCTATAACATACACCAGAGCAAAGAGTTTTCAGACTGATAATTCAAGCAACTGATACCTGTAAATTCCACTGCAAGACTCTCATCACACAGAGAAGTTCCTGTATTTTCATTGCCCCTGAAAATTGTGTTTCTAACCTTTCTCAGCAGAAATAACAAATAAGCTGGCACAATATAGAAAGAATAGAAGTCCCAGCACAGATTGTTTCTTTTAGCCTCCTATACAGACATGTTCACTCCACATTCTCCTTTTCATCCCTTCTATTCATCTAGTTTCGTTCCAGTTTCTATCCAACATTTTCATCAGGTATTCCTCTTTACACAGTCCCATTCAGTGTATTCTGTGATGGCAGTAACCTCAGTAACAAGCAGCTGTGGTTCTTAAATTCTGCCCAGCTTAAGTAAAGCATTTTAGTTTTTTTATGCCATAGCTGGGCAGAATTTGCCAGCTACTTACTAGACACAAAAGAAAGAACATGATCCTATGAGTCATAACAGAGGACCCATGAGAACTACCATAACTACACTAAAGTTCAACATAACAGTTAATTCCCTCTGAGGTAGAATGACTTCACACAAAACTCAAAGGAAGATTCAAAATGAAGGTTGAATTTGGGTAGAAAAACGTAGGTAATCTTTCTGTTCAAAGATGGAATCCATTCCTTTCCAGGAGGTACACCTGCCAGAGGTACAGGGAAGATCCACAGCCTTGTGAAAAAACCTTTGAGTCCCAGATTTGTTAGAAACCTGATAAAGGATTTGGATACCAAAGGTGGAACTTTAAAGGAACTTATTTACCTGAGAAGGGGAGCCCTGATATCTGGTCCTTCCTCCCCTGAGCATCCCCCCATCATGCAATAAAATATGTGAACAGTCCAAGGAACAGGGATCAAAATCCTAGATTCCTCCTCCCTGGTTGAGTTCCCTAACCATGAGGCTACAAAGACAAACTTCGTTACATGCCCTCTATGGCTCCCTTGAATTATTGCCTGACTAGTGGAATAGTTTTTCCAGGAGCAGTGGAGAACATTCCCACACTTCCCTTGGAGATAGGAGACAATGGTAAGAACACGTCAAGCAAAGTGGGGAACTGGACTTGAATCTGCCATATCTTGGATGAGCTCCAGCCACTAAGGTGTTATATAAAATGTGAGAAAACAGCTCTTTCAGTCACATTTTAGGAGAGGAATGAGTCGTCTTCAGCACTTTGGGACCAAAGCTGTAGAAACCTATCAACAGGATTGACTTCAGGTTTCTGGACCTACCTCTTCAGGATATGAGGTAGGTGCATGGAGTCATGTTTGATTGGAGTATTGTGTCTGGTGCCCTAGCCCAAGAGAGTGGTAAGATTTCAGACAAATTCTTGTTTTCAGTATTTCTTTTAGCCTGGTACCTGGCACTTCTTGAGCCTGCTGGCTGTTTTGGATCCCGTTCTGAAGCATCTAACTGTCCTTAATTACTATACAGGGTTCTAAAGCACCAGACACCAAAGGTCTGGACTGCACTCAAAGGTGGTTCACAGCATACAGCTGCAGAACATAGGTCCTCCCTCGAATGCAGACCTATGTGCCTGATCCTGCACTCCATTGAGAGCTTTGCCACGGATTTGAATGGGCATATAATCAAACTCATTCCAGCCTCAATGGAGCTCTGAGTATGCACAGAGGTCGACACGAGAGCCAAGCAAGGACCTACGATTGACTGTGCATGATTATTTTTGCCTTGTATTCATGTCCACTGAAAGCTGTCCAGTAGCATGTGAGATTGGTGAAAGCAGATACTATAGCCAAAGCAGCAAACCCTGGAATGCTTCTGAGCACCCAGGTCTCAGCCTCAGCCTTGCCCTGGCCCCATGCAGGAATGATACCCACCACCCAACACCATCTTGATTGCTTCAAAGAAAAAGAAATTTTATTCACTTGCTAGACAGTCAGAAGAACAAGGAATGAGAATATGTCATGCTGTGCACCCATCACTCAGTTTTGTCTTATCCAGAAAGGGTTATAGTACAAAGACAACCAACGCCCCATTCCAAAAGGCTCTCGCCACACTCTGCATGGACCCAGTGACTTAGATCCATTAGCACAACCCTCACGAAAGCCAGACTGCAGAGTCAACAAGCAGCATTGCTCAGTTGTCCTACTGCCTAGATCACTTGAGGGGAAAAAAGTAGCCAATTATTTCAGATTAACTGTGGATTTAGCAATGTAATTTAAGCATTCACACAGGAAAATGAACTGCAAAGTACAGCTGTAGGAAATAAGGCCCTCGTAATCGAAGAAGTTAATTTGTTCATTTCAGCTGAGTAGTCATTGAAATGCCTATCTCATACAAATATTTGTCTGATATATTGATATACAAATATAATTTCAGTATATTAGCTGAAGCACTAATTATATTAATAGCTGTATTTGCTTTGAAAACGTCTCCCTTGCCGAAATCAATTAAAAGTGCATGACGAAATTTCATTAAGCTCTACAGTATGTTTTTCCATCAAGTGCAAAGTTACTATCTTCCAGCTATCTTATTGTAACAGTGCATGATAGGACTCCCAATAGATTCAGAAATCATTGTGCCAACAACTGTTTTGTACTTCGTTATCAGTAAGCATGGATTTTTTTTTCCCCCACCTCCTGAGGGAACATATTTGCCTCGCACGTAAACAGTGCTGAACTTGTAAATGCAGGATTGAAGTTACTGAGGTACTTGTGGTAATCTCAACCTCGCACTGCCCAGGAGGGTTCCTCATACAAAGCAGCACACGTTTCGTTCTGCGTGACCGGGGTCACAAGCCCTCCCTCCAGCAACCCACAGCATGACGGGTGATAACCACCATCCCTTTTGCATCTGGCAAAGGGTATGCTATAAACTGTGAAACAGAGAAATAGGACCTTTACAAATGTATAGCTATTTACTTGTTGCCCAAGAAGTGCTACCACAGGGCAAAGGAGCACCAGGAGAAATGGACAGAGGCCCAAGCTAACCTGAGGGGCTCAGAAGCCAAAGAATATATACATCTCCTTCCCCAGAACAATCATTACATTTAGTGCTGGGCAGAAGAGGGTTGTCAAAGAAGGCAAATCGATGCACAAAGAGAGAAGAGATGAAAATGCCATTCCTAGAGCCAAGGATGGTGCCAACGGTTGCACCCAGAGAGACAATGATCTGTGGCTATTCCTTTTCCCAGCATCCTTTCCGTTCTCGCTTCCTCAAGTCTCAGTCTAAACAAGCCAACTGGTTTGTCACAACCACACGATTTGGGAAACTACGTCAGTTCTTTGCTCCTGAGCTTCCTCCATGTCTTGTCACTGTTTCTTCAGGCTGCCAACACACAGATATTGCAGTGGTGAGAACAGAAGAAAACCTTTCATAAGCTAGACCAGCCCTGCTGAACAGCCGCAGGTTTTATTCTAGGCTTATACACCTGAGGCAAAAAGGTCCCAGTCCGAGGTATTCTGCACTTCTGTAGTAATTTTCCTGCTATTACTCTGTCTGTCTCCAATGGAAGGGTAGGAAAAGAAAGACAAAAAGAATGCCAGCAGAGATGTGGCCCAAAGATACTGAAAGGAAGTAGATCTCTGCGCTACAGATTTGTGCTCTTCCTGAGAAGAGGGAATTAGAAAGCACCTGGTAAAAGTAGGATCCTTGCAAACATAAAAGAGCCAAAATGAGGTAAGAGAGCTGAATAGTTCTGGAGTCAAGAGTCTGATCTCTCACCACTGAAATCTGAGGAGCTGCTCTACGTGGCAAAAATTAAGCAGGTGCCTAAGTACTTCTTCTGAAGAATTAACTCATGCTGTAATTTTGCAGTTCTTAGCTTGTAAGTGGAACAGAACCACTTTCTTCACTGAGAGACCCTAAAAAGAAGCAAAGAATTACGTATTTTACTAAGGGCACAAAAATGTATTTAACGTATTTTCTAATATAAACAAGAACTGTCACTTTTATAAAGCCAGCCAAATATAAGTTAGGTTTTTCAGACGTTATATTTAGGACACAGTGAGAAATATGTCACCACTTGTGAGGAGTTTTATTCCACCAACGACACTACCACCCACCTAAGTCTGTCCATGTGTTGGTGTGGAAAAGCGCTGTGTCTTCCTGCAACACTCACGTCGGAATTAAAATACCTTGCATTGTAGACACATTAGGAGTGCTTTATCATGCTCAGCTGATGCACACAGTACCTCATTATGATTGGGTAACTCAGCCAATTAAGCTCTACAATAAGCCCACGCTGAATCCTAAAAAGGGAGCCATATATAGGCTATGGAGGTGTTGAGTAAGAGAAGATTTACTGTGCTCTACATAATTAATTTTGCCTTCAATCTTTCTGGCATTTTTTGCAAAAGCTGCTAGCTGAACACATTGAATAATTATATCCCTGGTGTTATTTCATTGAGCATCTTCCAAGTCAATAGAGCCCTAATATGTTCAGACTGTTCATGCCCCTTCCCCAAAGAACAACTGAAAATCCTTCAGCATAGGTACAGGGGAAAAATACAGAATTTTTATCTCCACAGCTGAAGGTCCCGATTACTCTGGACCAGGGTTAGGCATTGCAACAGACTCAGCATCCTCCATCACCTATATCAGCAGTTGCCTACTTTCTCACTCCCAGGCAGTATGGAAGAAGCAGCTTTTGGACAAAAACACTGAAGGGAAAAAAAAAAATAGAGCCCAAAAAACAAACTAAAGGGGAAGGAAATAAATAGCAAATGAGTGAAAGAAAGGGAGGGAAACTGTGACCATTTGGGCAAAGAGACTGGAGCTGGAAACCAGCAAAGAAAAAGGCCTGACCAGAATGAGGTTAGCTGGTAGAAGGAATACACTACGTCAAATGCAATGGAAGAGGAGAGCTCATAGCCAACTGGTCAGAGGCCAGAATGAGGAGCAAGGCAGTGGTGGAGAAAGGGAGGAGACATGGGACACCAGACTAGCACTTCTGGGAAACAAGAAGGAATGTGGGCTCCAGCAACAAAGGCCAGGATGTGGGGTTACTTGGCTTAGCTGCATGGGGGTATCATACTAATTTTGCATTATAGCATTTTTGTTTCTCTATTCTACTTCAAAATGCAAAACAAGGTTTTTCTGTAATTCTGTATGTTAAAAAAAAAAATTTCATCTGTCAAAGTCAAGGTTTAAGACCTTAAAAAACAGCAGTGCAATGTTAACATGTCCCTGTTGTACACTAGGCAACCTAATGTTGATGACTACTTGCTATTCTTTTCCCCTACTTATTCTTTTGTGTGTGTTTTCTTTCATGGCTGTGGTATGAACCTTTCCAGCACGTGTCTTTAATTCATAAATATTAGGCAGGGCTGTTTCTTCCCCCAATGATTATGAGCGCAATTAAATGTATTTTTTCAAATGAAGTTCTTAATATTCATTACCAATGTCATTCAGAGCTCTAGATTGCAGCTCAGACTCATATGTACACCTGCTACATCAGAGAATTTTTTTAACGGGATCCCCCCCTCTGTTTAAAGATTGGCCAAATATTATAATGAGCAGAACCATTTACATCCTGTCATATTGAATGATATATTAAATGACTCACCTGGCAACCTTGGAACACTTCAAAGAAATAGAGGAACGAAGAGCAGGTGCTCATCTCAGGATAGCAGGGCTGTTCCGGTGCTTTTTGCAGCTTGTGATGGGTACTTACAGCTGTGTTGTTTCCTGAAACTGAAAGCAAAGAACAAAGATAGGCCTGTATAAGCAGAGAATCTTATGAGCTTCATCGTTTTAAGCTGAACTAACCAAAAAGCAAACAAACTCATAGCCTCACTTGGGAAGAAAAGAGGTGAGAATGCTAGGAAGTGAAGCATGAAGTACAGTGTAAATTGTGTGACTGTATGCATTATATAAGCAAAAATGATACTCTACTACAGAGAAGGCATAGTTTATATAAGGGATAGGAGTTCTCTATGACAAAACCAGCTCCACACATTAGCAAGAGAGCTATTCAGACAAATAGGACCCATGGACCAGATCAACTGAAAACACTGAAATGTAGTAACCTATACTATTTTCGTTACCCACAACCTAGGCAGGGGAACAACAAAAAAAAAAAAAAAAAAAAAAAAAACAAAAAAACACAGCTCCATCTTGGGGACTGTGACATTCCACTGACTTAACCCACTTCTGAGGGTAAATTTTAGTTGCCACCAGCAATCCACCGGATACTGACCAAGGGAGACATCTGGGGAAGTTTTGGCTGATTTTATCACCAAAATATATCTTCTACAGGGATTAAGCAAGTAAATAGATGGATCGGGTCTTGGATAAATAAACACCTCAGTATTTGTCATCTCCATTTGTCAGCAGTTTGCATTATGTTTCTCTCACACGCTTTTACATAACTCAAATAACTGAAGCATATTAAGAGGGTTGTATCTGTTCTAGACCCATGACCCATTTATTTCTTTTCTGGGCACTAATTTCCCCCAAGTGTGCCTCAAACTGAATGGCTCCCCAGCAGCCTCTGTATAGATTTTTTTTCAGCATCTGATTACAAAAGGACAAAGGTGGAATTTGACTTGAGGAGGAACCAGGAAGATGAAATTCCCTTTACAAGATTATTTGGAATGAAGACATGTATTTAAAATACTCAGGGAGAGAATAGAGTGGAAAAGAAACCCCCCCTGGGTATGACAGCCTAGAGCTTGGGATAGAAGAAATGAAAAAAAAATGTTATAAATCAATGACAGCTTTCAAACTATGGATGAATAGTCTATTAAAAAATAGTAGTCCTCTACTTCTTGGGAGGTTGAAGAGCCTTCATCCTTGTTTATGTTGGGGATCAGCCCTGATTTCAGCAACTGATAACCAGCAATTGGTTTGCTCCCATGTGACCTCAACTGCAAACAGGCAAAACCCCTGAGGATCTTCCAAACTAAGTTTCTCTGATTATACCCCAGGGAGGGAAGGGAAAGAGTCCCTCCACTTCTGCGGAAACAGCTCTAGCATCCCACGTAGTAAGGACAAAAGCAGGGAACATGGCAGTGCGTCAGCAACCCGCTCCAACCCAGGGATAATAACAAGCAGTAAAAGGATCCTTGGATGACATATTTAGGGGAGAAACTGCTTAGGTCTATTCAGCCTAATGAACCACGTAAAAGCTGACTACAGCGACGTTTCTCAAACAGAGCCAATTGTCATCACAATTTATCAGCAGTAGCTGCACTTCAGGAATTTTCTTCTCAATGCTTTTCAAACACCTCCAAATAAATTTTCTTGGCACATCCCCAAATGTTCTTTTCGAAAGCATACCAGGTGCTCAAAAAAATATAAAAATAGTTCACCTGGGCCAAGCAAAGGTCCATCCAGACCAGGACCTTGTCTTGAATGCTGGTCAACAGGTACAAGATGAAGACAAATTCATGGTGATACGATTGGAAGACTGTCACTGCTGATCTAATCCAGCTAATGCGATCGAGCAAGCAGGGCTCTGTCTCATCGCGTGAAATGCCTGAAGCACAACAGGCAAGATGTGTTTCACCCTCAAATTCCAGGAAAGCATTGTGCAAATACTCTGCGTGGGAAGGCTGTCTTTACATGGCCCGTGTGACTGAATACAGTAAAAATGTCCCAAGTCTCTCCCTGGTGTAACTGCATAGCACCCAGTGGAGTTACACCAGAAACAAACTGGCTTATAAACCTAATGATCTTTCATGAAAGAATGAGCAATGGGGCAGTAGCAAAAACGAGATGGGGAGAGGAGAGGGGTCATTCCTAAAACTGAAGTGATGTTCTTTGTTATGAGAACTGTGCTCTGAACACTGGAGGCCTGAATCAGCTTTTGTACCTATTCACCTCACATCACTGTAACCCCACTAACATTAGTAAATTAAGCCTGAGGAAGGTAAGTGTAGGACCTGTGACAGATGTGACTGACCACCCAAGGCTGGCAATATCTGAGCCTTTTATTTATTTCACATAAAGCAACATGAAGGAGCTGGTCTAAGGCCCAAATAGGACATAAAGCACAGCTGCCAATGACTTGGAAAACGGCATTTCAAAGCAGCAGAGAGGTTTTACACACCCTCAACCTTTTCATTAATCTGATGGATTACCTACTTCTAGATGATGTTGTTCCAAAATACTGCTTCAGTACCTATGAGTGACTGTGCCACTGAGGACTAAACACCTTTTTTGGGGGAAGAAAATAATCCATATAACATCTCTATATTTCATATAATACCCTCTTGGGCAAACATTCACAGATGAGGAGTTAGGTCAGGTGGTCTGTGCCTTTTCCCTTCGAACAAAAATCAATATATCAACATTTCTCACAAACCACCATATACATCTTCTCAGCTGGCTTTCTCAATTGAAAACAGTGTTGAAAGCACTGTTAAACACTGCTGATAGTTCCAAGACTTCCTTGGCTTTTACCCACCTTGGAGCTCTTGCCACAGGACAGTCAGGATTCGTTTGTTAGCCTCTTCTTGGATCCGGATGAGATACTGGCCCTAGACAAACAACAGGGGAACAACACAACAGTGAAACAAAATATAAGTATCTCTTCCAAAAAGCCTCTCAAATATAATCCAGTGAAAAAGAGCTGAGTAGAAACTCAACAGTGTATTCATTCATACACTCCCCCAAAGACAGACATGGAGCATAGAACCGGAGGGTTTTTTTCGGTTTTGGTTTGGTATTTGTGCCTTTTCACTAACAGGAACGGCTTTGATTTGGCACTTCACTGTGTATTCCTGCTCTGTGGACTCGATATGGGAATAAAAGTGACAAATGAAGAAAACAGCAGTCCTCTGACTTCTGCAACTCTTGCTGTAAAAAGAGACAAAAATGATACTCCAGTGAATTGCAGGCTTTAAGGCTCTTATGGCTGCTAGGTAAATCTAAAAGTAAAAAAAGGAATCACAGCTTACCCAGTTCTTCACCTTGGAGAGCTGTCTGGCAATGCTGCATCACCTGAGACAGGATTTTGTCCCAAATACATCAGTGAGAGATGAAGGTTCATGGTACTCGAGAGAACAGTTGTACCTAAAGGGCACCTCAAAGCTACAGGTCTATAAGTAAAATGAAGCACGAACTATGCTTCTCTTTCTTTAGTATGTTACCCCAACCACATTCAGTAAACAAATACCAACACATCTTGAAATCTCTAACCTTGTGCCAAATGCAGTCGCAAAGGCCTATAAGACATGGGTTAATGAACTGGCCAAATGCAAGATGATGTCTAACTATAATTTCACATCAGGCTAACATCTGCACATCTCTTGGGCATGTTGATGGTAAACACAAACTTCTTAGCAGAGATACTGATGATTAATTCCTTATTCCCACTAAATTAACAAAGATCCCTGATGCGGTTGAATAGTACAGTCATTAGACGAGTATAATAGATACGCTGCAGGGGTAAGATGAAGGACTCTAATTATCCCAATTTGGTCAAGATTGTTTGAATATCTTGCCTTTGGAGAGTAAAGAAGCCTAAGGGAATTTGGTCCCAAATCCCACAACTAAATTCTTTAGACTTATTTCAAAATGTAGTTCATGAACCTTGGAGTTAGTCTCCTAAACGTCTTTTGAGACACCTGTCTGAGTGTCTGAGGGCTTACTACCTAGCCACTTTGTGGACTTTCAGCATAGCTGAGCAAAAATGGCTGTCCAAATAAGGAAAATGAGGAGGACACAGTCAACAGTGATTCACTAGGTTGACATTCTCCCTATTGTTCTTCGAGTCCTTACAGAACGGGGTGGAGAATTAGGGAACTAATAGGCATAAGGTCAATGAGCTGTTCTATGAGCAACACAACTGATGAAGCTGAGTTTCCTGCAGATGTATGCCCTACATCCCCCAATTACAACCACTTTCCTTTGTAGTCACGGTACCCCTCAGTTCCCTTCCATGCGCTCATCTGTTAGCCTGTGCAAGCAATAGCGCATGCTGCATCTGCTTTAGAGCTACATCTGCTGTGGTCTCAGGCTGGGTAAGGGACTGATCATTAATGCTAGTCCTTCAATTTAATAGGAGGGAAAAGAGCATTCTAATAGGAATAAGACATTAATAAGAGTCCCTCTTTTCCAAGCAGCTGTTGGCAGTCACTGAAACTGCAGACACCTAAAGTCTTTTTGTCTTTTACCCCATGACTCTATGCCCTATCTAATTTGACCAAGGAATTAAAAAAATGTATAGAAGACATAAAAAAAAAAAATGCTTTTTTTGTCATAAAGTCTTGATTTCTAGGGACCAGGCATTGTGTAAGCTGAAGAAGAATTATTGTGGAATGGACAGATGGATGTCTTCATAAAAACAAAGTCAAAGGGCCATTCAGAGAAGCCCATTTTCCTGTTCTTAAAGTTAATTTGATCAGTTGCCCTAGAGGTAGGGTTAGTTACTTACCGTCAACAGAAATTATCATAAATACTTTTCGTTTTTATGCCTCTGAGTTAATTCAGTGCCATCTGAGCCACCCCCACAGAGAACATGGATTCTGGCAACAAAGTTTTCCTATTGCCAGCTCCCTGCCAAGTGTTACAGAAAAAAAATGCATTTTCTTCTGACTGATCGTCATGCACAGCACATTCCAGATGGCAAGGAAAGGAATGGAGAAGACCTAGTCAGCAAGGATTTAACTGGGGAAGGCGCTTTGCACCCACAAATTTGACAGGATCCAACAGGAGCTGCACCCCCCATCAGAAACTCCACAGATCAAGTATCCTTAAAAGAAACCTGTGAATATCTTGCTAGAATGTCTCCTATGGAAAGTATAAAAATGGAAGGTGACAAACCAGAATTCTAGCAATCTATCAATCATCAGCAGAGTAAGATACTTCAAGTTTTTCTTTTATTGCCTTCTGGATTGTTTGGTTGGTTTTTTTGTCTATGCAGTATCTGCCACAATGTGATCCAGAACACCATTTACTGTTTCTAGGTACTGTGTTACATACAGCAGATATGTCACCAGAGAAGAGCACAGAATGGCTACACACTAAGATCATCAAAACATACAGCCGTCTCCATCAGAATAAGAGGTTCTCCTTCAGTTTGTCAGGTTAAGGACCTCTGTGTTACACTCATGAATCTTTGTGGCAATATTTCATACACCTGGCAATGTTTTTGCAATGGTAAATCTTGACTTAACCTGTCCCTGATGCCCATAACCTCAGGTAGAAGCTCTGAAGGCTGAAATAAGCCTAGGTCATGGTTTAACCCCAGACAGCAACTAGGACCATGAAGCCCAGATGGGATGAGGGAGAGAATCGGAAGAGTAAAAGTGAGAAAAAACTCGTGGGTTGAGATAAAGACAGTTTAATAGGTAGAGCAAAAGCCGTGCATGCAAGCAAAGCAAAACAAGGAATTCATGCACTGCTTCCCATCATCAGGCAGGTGTTCAGCCGTCTCCAGGAAAGCAGGGCTCCATCACACATAATGGTTACTTGGGAAGACAAACACCTTAACTCAGAACATCCCCCGTTCCTCCTCCTTCCCCCAGGTTTATATACTGAGCATGATGTCATATGGCATGGAATATTCCTTTGGTCAGTTGGGGTCAGCTGTCCCGGCTGTGTGCCCTCCCAGCTTGCGCGCTCCCAGCCCGCTCACTGGCAGGGCAGTGTGAGAGCAGAAAAGGCCTTGACTGCTCAGAAACAACTAAAAACACCACTGCGCAATCAATGCTATTTTCATCCTGAATCCAAAACATAGCCCCACACCAGCTGCTTGCAAGAAAGTTAACTCCATCCCAACTGAAACTGTGACAGCCTAGCATGTTTTCAAGTATCTAGTTCTCTACAGTTTGGATGCTTTATGTATCTACATTACCTGCTGGTTGTCCAAATAAGCAGTAACGCAGTGTTGGCTAGATGATTTCCACAAATCCAAATGGATTTCATTAAATGCCAGCAATGAAATGCAGAGATAAATTTAAGAAAAGTCAACACAAGTATAGTTTTGATTCCTAGCTGCAGAATATACGTAAGAGGAGGGAAAGGCCTTTATATTTTCATTGCAGCTATCTAATTTTATGGGTTGGCTCCCACCAAAGGATTAAGTCACTTGAACACCTTGTAAAGCCACTGCTACTCCAGCATCTGAGCACCACTGAAGCGTAAAGGCTGTGACTATCTTCTCCGTAGCTCCTGAGATGGTCCACACAAATGGAATATTTATCTACATCCACCTATGCAGGAATAATTTTTCATTAGCCAGCTTTACATTGCTTTTCACAGTGCCACGGGGTGACAAAACTGAGAGAGAGAACAGTGCCTAATGCTGTAAAGCCCTAGTAAAAGCACCAAGAAGAAAAATCGACTCAGCCTGTTATATTAAACAACTCAAGAATAAGATTAATTCAGCGACGTGGCTAGGAAACACAAGACAGTAAAATACAATAGATAATTTACCCCAGAGTCTGTCAGGGTACTCACTACAACCATGGATGTGAAGATATATGCTATTGATGGATTTAAGAAAAGGAGAAATCATTCTATGAATAGGATCTGCAGAAAGAATTTAAGCTCCTTATCCAAGGGTGTAAAGCAATCCCCAAAAAGAACCTTGAGAAGGGCTGTTCCTCATGTCCACAATCTTGAACAATCACGTTTTCACATTTGAACGTGAAAACAACTGCACATTCAGTGACCAGGGAGGAGGGGAGAGCACAGGACAAAGTATTGGCAAAGTTAACTACAGCAGAAGAAGTAGTGTGGAGGATTGAACCAGTGAGACTTCAGACATTTGTGAACCATAGTGCCTTAAATTTAGCTACAGGCAGGATACCAGCCTTGAAATCTTAATGATCTGGATTGACGTGGCAGATCTCACGTTGCTAGAGAAAACAAAGAGCAGGGCAGAGCCCCTTGAGGCATAATGGGAATTCTCAATAACAGCAAAACCACTCTCATCCAAAGGAAAGTTTCCGTGTTGTATGGAGCTCTCATTTTCCCCAGCAGTAGCTGGCCATTCAGCTGGGGACCTTAGAAGACAAGAACATTGCACATTGTGTAACTGTTGAAATTTCATTATACCATTAGAGCTGATGACAGAATTTGCAATTTATTATAGGGCTAGGAAACCAATACAAGCTTTCTGTTATGAGCAAAGCTAAAATCAGACTGGAACTTTTCCCAGAGTATGTGATGAACAAGAGGAGCCTGAAGCTCCGTTGTCACCACCTTCAAATACAGATGACTTAATTAAAATATAAAAAAGAACATATCTGATTTGACTGTTTTCCCCCTTACCCCAAAGTCAGCACACTGGAAAGTGAACACAATTTATCTTACTGAAGAAGCACATGTCCAGGTGAATCCAAGGGAGGGGCTGAAGAGGCTTGGTAATGAACCCTTCTTCACACAAGTTGGAAGCCTAGTCCCTCCTTACACTCTGACTGTTCTCTGCTTTAGGATTAAACAGAAACCTTCAACTGGGTGTAAGTACCATTGACTCCCTCACCGAGGTTCTTCTACACTGCCACATGAATGCAAGTTGCTTTACTGTTGGTCCATACCAGTAAAATAGCAGCAGTAGAAGTACCCCAGCCAGGGATGAGGATCAGCCCTAGCAAAGATACAGTTACACCAGTATCAGGGCATCTCACACCAGCAGAACTCATTCCACTCCCTCAAATAGAATAAGATATCCCTGAAGAAGCACTTTCATCTCTGGACAGATCTGTCCACCCTGTGTATACTATGCATCCCGCAGAGGGCAACCTCAAAGCCCTCTTCAAAACCAGCTTCATGACCATACAAGCAGCAAACCAGTACACAGAGGTGCTGACACAGATGAAACGTAGACCTGAGCATGCCTGGACACATAAAGGAGGTTAGTGGACCGTAAAACATGTCTGACAGGCTGTCCACAAACCAGTCCTGTGGACACCAGATGAGCAGTAGATATGTACTGCTGCAGTTAAGATAGCATACAGGCAAAAAGAGGCAAAACCGGAAAAATGGATTGGGAATTAGGCAATACAAACATCATGGATCAGCCCTATAAATTTTAAGTGCAACTGATTCTGCAAACAACCTTGAATTACACCTTCTTATGGGAAATACAGTTACTCGATGCAGAGAACCTATTTCTTTAGGGTTCCTGAAATCACCAAAGACCCTCTTTGAGCCCTCACAGTCACGCCTAAGATGCTTGCACTGGCCCTATGCAGGGCAAGAGAGACACACTCTATTACAAAGGATCCTTTTCATTTTGTCCCCAACATCCTACTCCTGGATCTAGCACAAGCCAGTTTTGTAATAGACAAGTTAATGGGCCTGTGCGAAATGCACTGACTCTTCATGTTAAAAAAAAAAAAAACCCAAACACACTTTTATTTATACAGTATACAGTTGCCATATGAACTGACAGTTAAGACAAAACCACTCAGCAAGGTAATGAATTTTTTTTTCTTTTCTGTGAAGCATCTACGAGATGAAATCCCATCTGAATCTCAGTTTCACAGCCTTGCCTTATTTAAACAATTCAGCTCCTTTTGTCTCTCATTTGTACTGCACTTTGTGCGTCATTCTGGGTTGTTTCACTGCCTATTGCACAATTACAAGTGTTCAAACATACAGAAGGCAAGAATAGCTTAGCTTGTTTCGGTTGCCTTACAATCAATACCTCTGCCTCAGGCGCCAAAGAACGTATGAGAAAATGAGTTTTCTGTTTTTATAAACTTTGTCTATCTTCAAGCTCACTTTGATCCTTTCTTCTACAGAAATGAATAGGGTGGGGCCATTACAGAACAAGTAGAGACAACAACAACGTTCTGTTAGACTGAATCTCAACAGAGGTGACCACACCAAAGGCCACCTTCTTAATGATCGTGCTTTTATTCTCCAATTCATTTGGAATCTTTATTCTCCCTTCCTGAATTGAACAAATGCAAGCTTTGTGATATCTGTTCCTTTTCATTTTGTGGCAGCGATGGTTTTTTTGCTTTGATCTGATCCGGTATGCAATGTTGTGAAGATACTCTCTGCTAAAATAAGAAAAACTATGCAGTTTATGATTGCTGGAAGTGAAAGCTTTTTGTGGGGGTGTTTTTTGATAATATGGTAATTGAGACCATATCCTTACCCAAAACAACTGGGAGAGAAACAGCATATTACAATGCTGAAAAAATGTTAGAGCAGTTTCACCACAAAAGACTGCGGTTTACATAAATGAGGATTTACACGCCTAAGGAAGAACTGCAGACTTTTAAAAAGTAGCACAACATTTTTTGAACAGTTTAGCTCCCTTTCAACCCAACCAAAAAAGTAGTTACATCTGCAGTGTGCCAACCGTTTTGGAGCACCAGCATTTTTATCAGCTCTGCAGATTTGAAAATCAAAGATAATGCTGATCACCTTTTGGCCAAGATAACAAGAGTTTGCCAGAATATGTACAAAGAGCAAAACATCAAGGAAAACCATAAAGACGTGGTACAGAATTCCTTTACACAACAAGATATTTCAAATACAGATCTGAGTCTTCATCCTAGGTCTAAATGTCAACACAGAGGGCTCCCATCTCATCGCCATCCTCCTCTAGGCAAAAGGAAGTTTAAATTCTAAAAGGCAGCAATATCGTTAATCCAGTTACAGCTGGCTCTGAGAAATACATCTTTCAGTTCAATCTGCGCAGGCACAGATGAGCGCGCTGGTGTCCGTATTCCCTCACTGACACCTCTCCTACAGTTCACTTTGAGCTTGATCTTTCTCCCATCGATGTCATGAAAGATCTCCCTCTGATGTCAGTACAGCCAGAAGGGGTTGGCATGTGTAGAAATACAATGAATTGTGGGTGGTTGCTCTATCTTTTGTGCTTTGTTAGGTATCTTAGGTATCTAGTAGGTATTTTTTTACTCTCTTGCATGTTTCCAATTTCACTGGGGTATGTTGCAGTTTTTGATGGAAAATAACTGTTGTGTTTGGTTGTATTTTGTGAAATGCCCAAAGGCTGTCACATACAAGCACCTTATAAAAATGCATTCATGCTTTATTATTATTAATAATAATGCCACTGGATCAAGAGCTGTCTAAACTCTACATATGGTCCCAGCTAACTTGAGCCACCCAGGTAGGATGATTTTTGTCTATTTGTCTACAATGCCAGGAGGTGGTAATCTCTCCACTGTTAAATTTGAGACTTGTAGCCCAATATTCCTGACTATGTAGCCTGGACATGAAAGATCACTGTAATTGTCTGTATATTATCAGTGTCCAGGTCATTTAAAGACTTATTTCTAATCCAAGATCTTAATTCAAGTGAATGGAAAGTTACCATCCCAAGGATATAAGGCATAATCATAAGCTTGTTACTGTCCAGCATGCATTCACATCGAACTACTTATAAGCTCACACACAATATCATTATATTAAAGAAGATCCAGCCTCCGAAAGAAACTCTTGGGTTAAACAGAGTTAATAGAACTAGCAGGCTATTTGTTGATGAAGTTATGCTATAGTTCAAATACATTTGTTGATTGTAGTTATCAAAGACTCATGCAAACACACATACATGTTCCTGGCAGCTGCTCACTACTTTGGAAATGTAAGAATCACTAGGAAGAAGGGAGTTTGAGCCTTTACCACAAATGGATGCAAAGTATTGTGGATCAAATAGTTTAGGGGAAAAAAAAATAATAATACAAATGAAGTCCAGAATGCTGATTTCAGCTCACCAATGATTTGTGAGATCGCATTACTCTCTTTTTTTCCCTTCCTAAGAGTATTTGAACAACTGCCAAGTGTTTGTAAAAAGGTTTCATGAATTTTAGCACAAATGACAGTTTCTCAGAAAATTTCTACCAGAACTGTCTCATTTGCTATTCATTATTATCCTGTTAAAAAATAAATAAATAAAAATGGTTCAGGCACCAAGACTTCAAGACTGCAGGAAAAGTGGTATGACCCAGCAGGTAATGCAAAGAGTAATAGTTTGAACAGCATCTTCATAAGTGGCCAATAGTCTGACAACTAGTATGGGGAGTTGATGCGGGGGCAGGGCAGGAACAAGGTGGGTTTAGGAGTGCTTTGCTAAGAGAGGATGGCCTTATGTTTTACTATCTATCTCATCTGTAATTGCAGCTGATCTGGAATTTTGGTCAGATAACACTTCCAACAGGGAACCCTAGTCCCTCCCTCTGACTGAGCAATTGGAGCCATAACAGCACCTACACCACAGGAGAAGTACTTCTCCCTGGCTATGGGACAAGAGTGAATATATAAGAGGTAGGATTCATCTCATAACTTTGGACAACTACACTTCTAGAGCGTGATTCATCTGACCTATTTGACAGTTTGCTTTAACATGAAATGAATGTCATTCTAGAAATGCCTCTTTCTGTACAGTGACTAAAATGGAGCCCACAGTGACATACTCAGGTGGGGATGTTGGGGATCATAAGATCATAAGATCTTACATTTGTTCAGTTGGATTCCAGACAGATGAATGTGCTACAAGTTCTTTGTGCCATTTCAGAACCTAAAAAAAAAAA
>VYZM01015443.1:232263-268088 GCA_013398915.1 Dromas ardeola
AATGTACTTTTATACGAACAACATAAATTGTCTTTTCCTGGATCTTTTTGTTCCTTGAGAACTTGTGAACATTAGTTATTTTGTCCCAGCTCAAACTAAACGTAAATTTTAATAAGGAGAAAATATTCTTATTTTTGCTCAGCCCCACTCATAATGGATTGTTCCACCAACCGTGCTTGAAAGGCCTTTTATGGGCTTCACTTTATAAAATCAGTACAAAGTTCTAGTTGCTGCAAATGAAGAAATATTTCTCCCAGATCACACTGAGATTTGGAATGTAACCTAAATCTCTCTGCTTCCCAAGACCCCACTGTGCTTAGGAAGTATAATACCTGATGATGATTTATCATATAATAATATACAGACGGTGCCAAAGGTATGGAATTAGATTTTGCTGTTTAGTTCTGTTTATATCACTCGTCAATATTATATACAGTAGCTAGTCAACTGTCTGTTAAGATGACATTGCCTTCAGTTTGGCTCCTTTCAGATACTGGTTTGAAAGAAGTGGTAGTGTCTTAACACAGCCAGGTGACTAGAACAGAATCCTAAATTCATAGCACCAGCATGGTACAATTTTCAGTGGACCCTAAGCTGAAAGTTACTGAACCAACTGAATTGGTAACTGTTGCAGACAAACATAACCATCCTGCTAAGACTGTCCAAAGACACATCCATCCAGTAACTCCTGATGTGTTCACATTTACTTCTGTCAACACTTGCTGCTATGAGGACACCAGAGTGTGTGTAGAAATGTGTCATGAACAAATGTTAGCTTACACCGTTTTATGTGGCCCAAATATTATGGTACAGATTCACTCACAGCGTAAACATTTTGTTTACATAGTCCTAGAGGCAACAATAATGATCGTATACAGGACAAGAACACAAATCCAAAAAGGACCAAAATACTAAATGCCACCAAAATCCAAGACTGTGGATCTATAACCCCTGATTCAGTTGCTACTTAATGCCTGTATTCTACAGTTGCCTCCATCTATGAACTTCAGGGTGTCAGGACACCTAAAGCTCTGTTTCTCCATGTTCCAGGAAGCACCCCAGCCTCAACAGCACTGAATAACTCCTATCTAAACCAAGTAAAATCCAAAAGTTGGTCATTCTTCTGCTCCTCTCTCCCCATTGCCTTGATCCATCAGGAGTCTGCAGAACACCCCTACACACCAGGCACCACATAACATGCAGCAGTAGCAGCTATTGTTTTCTTTCTGGATACAGCCACCGTATCATGCTTAGTTCGGTTGTCAAACCACTCTGCTAGTGTGGAAGAAACTTGGGATTGTGCCTGCTGCCACCACCACACCGCAGTCAGCCCCAGGGTGTCCAAACGCACATTATTTGTTTGCCATGCAAACTCGCCCTAGCCTTTGAACTCTACACTGTTCTCCTCTTCTCTCACTGGAGTTGTTTCACTGGCCAGAAGTAAAAGCCTTTGCTTCCCTCTCACATGGAGAAGGAAATCTTGAAGATGGGTTCCTACTCCATGCATGGCAAAGGCCTTTTGAAAGAAATGGCCCTTTTTAAGAGAAATCACTGTGCTCCTTGGAAGCACTGTCTTATTCTTGGTTTCTAGACGAGTTCACGTTCATTTCTCTTTATTTCCACAGCAGGGTCAGTATCTGCACTGCAGAAAGCAGACAGATACATTATTTAGGAAACTGTCTGGGAGGTGAGTTTGAGTTCCCTCAGGCAAAAGCAATAACTGAGCGAGATTTCCCACAACCTGGGGGAGTGCTTTAATCACTGGGCTCCTGTTCAAAAGGCCACCCCCACCTACTCTTCTGCCGTGTTTTAGAAGTAGAGAGAGAGAGAGACAAGCTCTGTTTTTGGAATAAAGGGTGTAACAGGTGGCTACGTGCTGGTAGAGATCCCACAGTACCCTCAGCATTTCCTAATAGAAAGCTGACTACCTGATCCTGATGTACCTCGCTCTTCCCACATACCTGTATGGGGCCAAGGCACTTAACAGAGGTGTCTGCTTACCTTGGGCCAGCCACATAAAAGCTCAGCAATATAACACTCGGTGTTGCAGCATCAAAGTCCCACTTTGGATCAAGCCTGAGGGTGCTACCAGAGGGAATTTACAATGTCAGGACTTAAAACTGTATGTGATGCTCATTACTTGTAACAACTGACTCTAGTTTAACAAAAGCAGCAATGCCACAATAGTTATTGTTAAGCAATTTAATTGATCCAGAAATTTATGCAGAGCCATTTACCTGTTGGGGCTCTAGGCAGAGGCTGAGCTACCCTTCTTTTCATTCCCACATTAGATGACTTATAATTTCTTAACTCAGCCTGACGGGATGTCCCCAGGCTTTGGGGCCTTCAGCAGCTATTCTGGTTGCTCATCTCCAAAACTGACTCTGCATGTATATTGGTATATTGTGCTAGTCACCGCAGATGACACCCTTTATTTTTGGATGCAAACACTTTACCTCAATTGTGTATGCAAGTCATTGGTCTCTGAGGTTCACCTTACTTCACCTGCAAAGATTCAGTGAGGTAATATGGTTTAGTGAACTATAAAGATTTTGTGAGGTACCTTGAAATGGTATGGTCTTCTGCCTTTTTTTTCCTCCAAACATCTATAAACAAATCCAGTGAATTCACAAGTATAATAGAGATCACTAACAGTAGTCCCACTTGAAACTTTAACTTGCATTTTCCTCAGGAAAAATAGACAAAAAAAAGTAGGCTGGTCTATGGGTCAGGTAGGAAAACCTGTTGGCTCTCTCAAATAAACCCAAATAAAATTTAATTTTCACACATCACGCCAACTACTAAACTTGGTTCTTAGTATTAGTGCCTTAGCCTCCATACCTGTAACCTAAATGGAGTCATGGGGAGAGTGGGCATGTGGCACCAAGAAGGGGTGCTGCATTTCCAGGTAGGAGTCTGACTGAGCTAAGGAGGTCTTACTCTATTTAACATTGATTTTGCAAATAGTCACCCCTGCTGTGCATAGAAGAGAAGAGAATAGCCAATCAACGCATTACTCCAGTGAACTAACTAGATGGATGAATGGATTTTCAAGAGTTAAGTACAAATTAAAAGTGACTTCAGATGAGACTCAACAGGTGATACATTGATTACTTGAGCTATGCACTGTACTAGGAGAGCTTACTGTCAAAGGAAGCAAAAGGCACCGCTGCACATCCTGACTATTCATAAAGCTCATGTACACACTTTATTCTATCTATTTTCCTTTACGTGTACATGGAAATAATGAAGGGAGAATATACATTGTGGTAATAATAATAAAATAATCTCTTAAACACTAATTAGCCTGTATGAAATATTCTAACATCAGCTGAAGTTTCTGTTGGGCAAGTTCCTAGTGCCTTAGTTGGTAAAAATTACTGTATTTAGACCCATTCTTCAGATATAGGATATTAATGTCTCATGAAGTCAAACATGAGCAACTTAGTCCTCTTTTCTTTCCCTCTAAAATGAAATAGGACTTCTATGTAGTTTTGTGGCTAAGGGGAAACTCAGCTCTTTTGTTGACCTAGTTAAACTGGATAAGTATCTATCTACATTTATACATTCTTTCTTGCTTTTAATTGCTGCTTACATAGACATACTAATCAAAAACTACATATAGCTGAAAATCTGAAGTCACTTCCTTCCCTTGTCAGTTGATGTAGTGGCAGAAGAACAGATGGTTCAAATTAAAGAACTGCTTGGAGATGTATCAGAGCATGTTAAAGAAGGAAAGCAGACAGCATTTCTTTTTGAAAAAAAACCTTTCCTCTGAGCAAACCAATGAACAAACCTCGGTTACTAAGGAATTTCTTCCTCTACGAAATTAAATCCAAGATAGTACCCATTAAAACTAAACCAGGCATTCGACTTACATGGGTAGAGGATCGTGCTTTCCCTCCCCCTTCCAGGATCAGGTTGTTCCATTTCTGTAGCACTTAAAAATAACAGTCTAAAATAAACAAATAATTTCCTTCCAGTAGCTATACTGAATCAAGTACACCCATGCTGTAAATCACTTAATGTCAACCAGATTTATAGTTGGGGTGAATTAGACGCAGAATGTTTCATTCCCCATGTTCCTACCAAACAAGCCATATGCAAAGATGCGTTGGTGCAAAGTATGACGAGTGAAAAAACTCTTCCAACCCTGTTGACTGATACCACATTCATCCTATTGCTAGCGATGACATACCTGAAGAGAAAAACAAAGCCACATTGCACGTATTATTAGAGAAAGTGTGAGATCATCACTGTGGATGGACAAATTCTTAATTCCCCTGTCTCTTCTCTCTTGCATCTTCCCATGAGGTGCCTCCTTCCATCTTTCTATTTAGCTGTTCTCCCAGCTCTTGAGCTTTCTTCTTACCTATGACTACTCCAGTAAATACTTCTTCAGTTTAATATCCTGGTTATACCTGTCATGACAATATCACATATTTATCTGGTTTGATAATTTTTTTTAAAAATCATACTAAAAATTGTACATATAAAATTCCCTGTACCAATTTTAAAACACAAGAAGTTACGGAAACCATGCTTTCCTACTCCCATTCTCTCACATTACACTTAAGTAAATTGCATTTAAAATTTTAATAAAAATCTGGACTAATTTTAATTAAACCTACCTCCCTCCTTCACCCTCTTCTATTTCAGCCTCAAACAGGAGCACAAACCTATTTGCTTCAGCTCTACTCCTACAGTCACTTTAACAAGTAATATTTGCAGTGCTCCAGAAGTCAGAGAGTGTGTCGAGTTGAGGAAAGAATGTGCTGAAGGGACAAATGAATACTTGCACAACTGAATACAGGCCGGTGATAGCCAGCACCAAGAAAGGAGGAAGGGAAGTCTGGCCATCTTTTACGAGAAATTTTTGAGACGACTTACGAAACAATTCATACATGTCCTCAGTTGCATCCTGTGAACCCACACATTGGATTGAAACTCAAGAGTTTTGGCACCTCTGATAGTTCTGACAAGTAACTCCATAAGCAGAAGGGTGGTGCAAGAAGTCCCTTGCAGCAGCCCTCATGCTTTCTTTGCTCTAGCCAGTATATGGGACACAAAAGTAAATCAAACACAAACTTTGTCACATGAGCATCTGAGTGCATGGAAGTCCAATGGAGACTGGCCACTAATTTCTGAGGGAACAGACGCAGGGACAACTCAATTTTAATACATTTACAAATTATGAGCTATCTGTCAGTCCTCCTGGGTACAGAAAAAGCTGCTGAGCTCAGAAGTACATGGGAAATTAAACCTTGATATCAATGAGTGCTGGGTGCTTAACAACAAATGACATGGGCCTGATTCACTCAGGCCAACTAAAACAGAGGAACAGTAAAGGAATAGCTGGGGTCTGAGATTCCAAGCAACCCATGCAGCTCAGGACCGACTGCTGAAGCTAACGCTCGTTAAAGCTATTTATACTACTTGCAACTATTTCAGAGCAGACAGTGCAGGCGATTGCTCAGAAAAATAAGTTTGTCATCACTTGAGACAGCGACCAAAGAGACTTCGCTGTCTCCAGGACAATCACAGTAAAACTACGCAGAGGATGTGAAGTCGTATTCAGAAGGCAAAAGAAATAGAACTTTGAACATATGAATCTTTCACACTTTCATATTTTGCAAGCTTCTGAGTAACGTTTGTGTCTGCAAAACTTGTTTGACTACAATAGACCTTATTTTTGTAACTTAATCCTGTGTTATTTTCAGAGGCCATTCAAATAAAAGAGGAAGAGAAAAATCAACATTTTTCTACAGGAATGAAAGACATCAAAGTAAATAAAATGAGATGATCTACCTCTGTTACTTCCAGAAGCTAATCTTCCACGACGCATGGTAATGTTTGAAGATTTGTCTGGCACGCTCCTTTTTCTCATCCCGCCTTTCCCCTTATTATTTTTCTCTGTTTATTCCTCCCTGTGACTAATATCCCTTCCGTTTTTCACGTTTTTTCTTTTTTTTTTTTTTCCTCCTGCTTGACACCTTTTTGCAAGCAATTCCCCATTTCTCTTGAAACACAATTCAGTGGCAAACCGCCTCAAAACCAACAGCCTTCAGGTTCTGTCATATCATCACTCCTGAAAAGCGGTGCCACTATTATATGTTTCATACCAGCAAAAGAATTTAGCCTTCTGCAGTCAAGCTCATCCAACTCCAAGTGGAAATACAAAAGAATCTGTTTCTCCCAGAGACTCCTTTTTCATTGAGCAAGCTACTAGTTGGCTGTGAAGGCTTCACCACAGATTTCTCACCACCCTTATGCAGGTGGACTCTGCCTACCACTAGCTCAGGAGGCCAGACTCCATCATCGGACTTGGTAAGTTTTCAAACCAGGAATTTTGAGCTTTCTCATGTTGCTGCGCCTGTCTAGGAGGATCTCGCTAATGTTTGCAATGGCTACTTCATTATCTTTCTCCATAGCTGGCCTCTGCTCTTCGCTTGCTTGCAAAAAACATTGACAACAGTGGTGCTACAGAATTGCCTTCACACTGCCTGCCATATTAGCCAATATTGCCTTACTTTCTGCTTATACTTCTCCCTTTTCATCGCACCTGTGTCCACCCTGTTGTTGCTTGTCTTTTGCAAGAGAGAAGGGCTTGTCTTTTACTCTGTTTTTCTACAGTACATAACACAAGCCATCGGAGCAAATGGCAGTAATAAAAGCAACAAGTAAAAAGACGGGCCTTTGAACGGCTTTCATAAGCCTTCTGTGCGGCTTTATTCTGATCTCACTTATACTGATGGGAATCCATCAGTAGGTGCGTTATAACTAAATATACGTCTAATACTTTGCATAACGTAGTACAAAGCCATTGTATGAAATACCTGGAATCAGCAGGGGCACTCCAAAAGTCCGTCCCCTGCCCCCCTGTCAAGTCCAATTGAAACTGGAGTTTAGCCATAGCTGGGTCACTTGCAGGCTGAAAAGTCACATTTGAGGCTACGTTAATAATATTCTATTAATTATAAACTTGAAGAGGGCTTTTTAGGTTTTTATTTTCAATTGTATAGCCCTATGTTGAAAACTGCACATAACCCTCCCCCCTACCATGAATGATAAAATGCACTAAAGAAAAGCTGAGGGTGCAAAAATGAATAGGATTGAGAACATCAGGCTTATGGTTGCTTGTGCAAATTCACATAAGCCTTCCTTGCATGTATGCACTCTACAGTGACATAATGACAGGTGATTTTTAGCAGGACCTCTGCCTCATTCAGCACCCAGGATTGCCAGCACAACCTCTTAAAACCACACTAAGACCAACATTCATGACTGGATTCTTAGGCTTCTCTGTCATATTAGTCATTAGACCATCTAAGTGCTTTCATAGGGGAGGGGAGGAAAAAAAAACAACCAAAACCCACCAAATGTTGATGAATTTATAGTCACAAAACATCTTTCCTTTGAGAAAAAAAGAGCTGTCCTATCCCCATCATACAGACCAGAGCTGAGACACTGGTGTATCTCTAAATTACACCCTAATTTTGCATTCCCTGCTCATAATCTATCTTTTTTTTCCTCCAGATTTTTGCAGTTTTCTATGTTTAAAGCTTAGGTCTTACTGACATAGGGGCTGCTCCAGGACAGCATTCAATTACATGGACCTCTAAACATCTTGTCTCATTGTTGATCTCTGTTCTTAATGTGATGGACACCCACTGGAAGAGAACAGTATGCAATCACGTAATTATAAGTTAATTCTGAATGCATGTGTGTCATGGTCCTGTTGTAGCATTGCACTGATAGCCCTTGCCCTTAACCTCACTTCTCAACACTTTACTTTGCAACTCTCCATCCTTTTAATTGAGCTTTTTGGGGTTTTTTTGATACATTCTTCTATGTATACAGGCTGTGGCTCTGTATACATAAATATGAATTTATAGACTTGTATTACACAAACCTGTCCTGTTTCTACAGTCTGCAGCACAAACCTTTATATTTTTAACAGAAGGTTATGGATAATTGACAGCTGCTTGCTGTCCTTAGTATGGGCTGGTCAAGGCATCCTCTGCAAACACATTATGCAGCTACTGAGGGATAACAGAGGACCATGCCAAGTTTGGAAGCTCTGGAGTCTAGTTTTTAAGAACTTTTCATTTCTTTCTCTTGAGCCTCTCTAACCTTAGTGATCAACTGCAGGTTGTCTTTGCCCCTGTTCTTCTACCAGGTCTTCTTACAAGGTCAGCAAAAGGCATACATCTCAGATCAGGGCATCTTCCCAAGTTATGATTCAAGCCTTTGCTGAAAAGCACAGGACTCAGTGAAAAAGCAGTATATTTTCCTCCTTAATTCATTCTCAGAAACACTTGAACCATTTTTTACTAAGTGTTCCTCAGAAATAACAACAACAATCTAACTTAACCAAATAGCTGGCATGGAAAATCTGAGCCCAAGTGGTTTAAACTTTGGCAACGTTATCAGCAATTGCAACAAAAGTCATATAATGAAAAAAGTTAGTCACTCTTAACTGTCTGTGTCATTACCAGGTCTGCCTGTAATAACATGGTAACTCAGTCTCCCGGCCTCTTCGAGATGACACTTGACTTACAATTCTGTGGGAATTTTTAATGTGTTACTATATGTTTATGTATATCTGTCATCATTTCATTATGAGATTAAAATTATATCCCCATTTATACTCTCATCAGAAATAATCGCCTGAGAATACCCATTGTTATTGCTGCAAATTGTAAATCATGCAATAAAAAGTCAACCATTTATCAAACAAATTGCTCTAAAAGAAGGATCCCATTTTGTCACACAGGTGAGTATGCTCTTCAAATCTTTCCACTGTTTAGGTATCTATGGGCAACGTGGCAGTTTCAGGGGGACAAGTCGGACTTGCTAGTCAGAACCTAATGAAACATTCAGGTAATGATAATTGTGAAGCAAGGAGAAGCTGTTATCCCATCTACAGATAGAGCACGGAGGCACAGGAAAATTAAATTCCCGGACAAAGCTCACAGGTGAAGCTTGTGGCAGAACAGAGAACCAAACCTGAGGCTCTAAAGTCCCACGATGACTCCTTAAGCATCAACAAGCCTTTTCTTCTCCTAGCCTCTATGCGTAAGTCTCACATTTTCCTGAAAGGTGTCCCATTTTGTATTTGATTTTCAAAACTCTAGACAAAAGCTAAAATATGTTGTACCTTCGTGGAAAGGTTAGGAGAAGAATTGAAAGAAAATAGCATTTGAAATGCTGTGATGTTTTTCCGTAAACCTGCCTCGTGGGAAGAAGACGGCTGTTTCTGCTCATTTTTGGCGCAATATGATAAATTGGTTAATCTCAGTCCAGTAGCCAACTTGGTTCAGAGAGGTCAAAACAGTCACAAAGCAGTAAATCCTTACATTTAACACCCGAAACACTTAATTACAGAGGATAACGTTATGACATTGCTGGTGTTTAAGGCTGAGTGCACCTTTGTTCTGCCATAGGAGTGAAAACACACATGCATTACCTTCCCTGGAATGCTTTTTCTTACTTTTGGATAATCGTCTCTCACCATGTTCAGATCTCAAGCAATTTGAAAAGCCAGCAGTGTTGCTAGAGAAACTGAGTTTAAAACTAAGCTCCTTTCTCCTTTTGCATGATCTTGGGAATAGCAAGATGAACTCTTTCATCGACTGATTTTTTTTAAACAATATCAAATCACTTTTTTTAAAAGTTATGATATTCTCTGAGGAAATTAAGAGTGTTTCAATACCTGACATTTCCCAATTGTTTATTTAAAGGGCAAGTCCTGCAGCAGGTTTTTTTCTCTCTGTCATTTCATCACGTTTGCAGCTTCCTGCAAATGCATTTTGTACACGCAACTCTTTGTGCAGGTTTGTAGCACGCGTTCAAGGCCTCTCCACCCACGTCTCCAAAAAAAAAAAAAAAAGAGACAAACCAAAAAAGGTAGAAGTATGATATCAAACACCTGAAACACAGACACAAACACTGCAAGGAGCTATTTAGCCACAGGACCAGTATTCTTCTTGGGATCTGTACTGGGTCTGGCTGGAATGGAGTTAATTCCTTCACAGCAGCCCGCGTGGTGCCATGCTTTTGCATCTGTGGCTAAAAGTGTTGATAGCACACCAAGGTTTCGGCTGTTGCTAAACAGCGCTTACAGAGCATCAAGGCTCTCTCTTTTGGCCACAAAGCCAGCAGGCTGGGGGTGGGCAAGAGGCCAGGAGGGCATATAGCCAGGGCAGCTGACCCCAACCGACCAAAGGGATATTCCCAACCATATGACGTTGTGCTCAGCAATAAAAGTGCAGGGAAAACGAGGAGGAAGGGGGACATACATTATTATGGCATTTGTCTTCTCAAGCAACCGTTACTCATGCTGAGGCCCCGATTCCCAGGAAGAGGCTGGACGTGTGCCCGCTGGTAGGAAGTAGTGTATGAATCCCTCTTTCCCCTTTGCTTGCACACTCGGCTTTTGCTTTCCTTATTAAGCCGTCATTATCTTGATGTACAAGTCTTTTCACCTTCCTTCTTTTTTCTCCCCATCACGCAGGAGAGAGGAGTGCGCAGGAGGCAGGGTGGGAGCTGGGCTGCTGGCCAGGGTCAACCCAGCACAGGATCCCATGTAATAGGATGACATTTTCTATCAGGCCAAGCAAACAGATCTCTTCAGCACAGCAAAGTAGAGATATAAAGATGTTATCCAGACATTTCCCACTGTACGTGGTGCAGAACAATTTAAAAACTTCAAAAAAATCAGACAGCTCACTCTCATTTCTGTCTACTTTCAAGATAAACAAAGCAGTAGACAATTATGCAGTATTGTGCACACTTTACTTTCTCCCCAAGAAAACTACAGTTGGTCAAAGATGCAGGAGCAGCCTTTTGCCCTACAAACCAGCCATGCCATCTGTACTTTTTCTTCTCAAGTGGAGCCATCCAGAGAATTGTTTCCCTTACAGGAAATAACATATTTCAAACAACCTTCCAACTCGTGTCTGAATATCAAAGATTTTGATACATCACCATAAAGCTTCATGGTTATACTTCCTGGTACTTGTATGCGTTTTCCTTTATCAAACAGACTGGCTGGCCAGGCTCCCTTCTCTTATAACAGCTGATGGTCTCACTTGCTGAGATATAGTAGTTCACCATAGGAGAGAAAGGCCTGGCCAGAAACTTCAGCTCCTACATATAATAGGGCATATGGGGGCACCTGCCCTCACATTCTCCAAGGACTCACAATGCAGTCCTGAAACAACTTTTTCAATGTTCAGCCAACTTGCTGTTATTATCTTAAAACCAAAACTCTCATACATTTGGTATTTTATTTTTTGTGAGACAGAAATTTCCAGAGAAAGCCAACTCCATCTGTTTTAATCAAAACCTAACTTTTATCACCTTCTTCCTCCCCTTCTCACCCCTACTCTTGCAAAACAAAAAAAAAAGTGAAGGTAATTTTCCAAAGAGTAGTCTTAGCTAAATGCCAACTAAGGTTGCTTACTTTCAGGTTCTGCTTTTCCCTTATTTACTGACACTAAACATTAAATTGGTGGCTTCTATGCCCATAACACAAGTTCCTAGTTGCATTTGCAAGTAGCATCTTATGCACAACGTATAGCCAATATCTAGTCAACCTTTTCTCTAACAGTTTCAATTAAATTTTTATCTATTTTCTTACAAGGAAAAGGAAAATCCCAGGAGTTATACCACATGGAGATGCTCTAGACAAAACATCCTGATACTGACACATACCACATCTTCTGGACTGTGCAGGTACCACCTTAACTGTGATACTCCTCTTTTACCAGCCCATACAGACGGTTGAGTATACCGGTGAGACAGGTCTACGCGAATTGCCATCATGTTATATGATGATGAAGCTATCTATGTTCATGGCACTGTGTTAGAATTGCACCTTAAAATTTGCATAGATCATCATAAGCCTTTGGCAATTTTGTTATCTTCTCTGTTGTTTCCCCCTCCCCATGAAATAATAGAAAAATAACACTAAAAAGGATCTAATAATCTTATTCATTTTGATGCTCCAAGGCAAAATCATCTGCTCCTACATCATTCTTTAAAGATATTTACCCATCTTTTCTAAAAGATTTCCACTCACAGAAGCTCTGCTACTTCTCCAGGCAATCACTATCCTTATGGCTACAAATTATTCATGAATATCCATCCTATTGTCTAACATATTGCAATCAGAGCCAGTTAGCCTGGCATGAAGAATAACAGTGTAGGATTATACTATATACAATTACCTTCTGATTAGTCCCTTATTTGCCAGAGCTTTTTATATATTTGAGGACCCTTATTAAATCCTCTCTCCCTTTGAAATCCTCCACTCTCTGAGCCAAAAAACCCAATTCATTCAATCTCTCCTTACCATTAGGTTTTCCAGACTTTCGATCATTCCCTTGTTCACTTTGGATTCTCTCCAATGAGCTCACATCCTATTAGAAAGGCACAGCCCAAAATCAGACCCTGTGATCCAGCTGATGCCTTATCAGCATTGAGTGAAGCAGGATTACTTCATGTGTCTTGTCAGCTATATTCCTGTTTGTATGTCCCAGGTTGGCATTTTTTTATTTTTTTTTAAACAACATTCCCAAGTCATGTTCACACTTGTGATCCACTACAACCTGGAAGGCTTCTTTCTGAAGAAGTATTTCCCAGCTACTTACTCATGTGAACTAATGACTTGGTGATGTTCTTCGCTAACAGACACTGCTAAAGTAACACAACTAAAGGGCAAACTATCCCTGGTCAGAGCCTTGATGTAGAGGTATTGGAGAGATCTAACATGTTACTTCTGTGTGCCCTGGGAGGTTTTTTGTTTGGTTTGTTATTGTGCTTTGCTTTAGGTGTTTTGCTGTTGTTTATTGTTTGTTTTTGTTGGGTTTCTTTGTTGTTTTTTTTATTCTTTATTTTAAACTAAAGCTGGTGGACATGGAGAGGATACGTACAGAAGACAGATCACCCCGTTTAGTAAGTGTTCTTGCTGACTACAACATACTTGGATAACTGCTCTGTGATTGGTCACTAATGCTTCCATGAGGTCATGGGGACTGTGTCTCTCAGCTCATCTTTGGTGGCTATATTCCGTTTGCTCTGACAAAGTTATTTTTTTCTGACCATCTGTATACAAATTGCACCTCCTTTGTACGATTTACTTGCGCTGCATGTGAACATATAACCCAACAGGATTATCATACATGGTTTTAAAGTGATAGTCCAGTGGTGCTAAGCTTCCTAGATCTGAAGAGATAGTCCTTCTAATTTAGACAGACCGACATAATTTAGACTGACCAACATGATCTGAAGTGATAGTCCTCTTCATTTATACTGACCAACACCCCTACTATGTATTTGTACCACCACCACTAATGGACTCTTATTGTTTAAGATCCCCATGGGTTGATGACCCAGAGATCTAAGATAAAATTTGGTTTTCATGGCCATTCTTGAATTTCACTACACAGGGCCACTGCACAGGAGAGACAGAAGCCTACGGAGAGAGCCCTTGTGTTTGCAAGCAGAAAGTCAGTACTGCTGTACGGACCCAATTGTTGCTCATGACCAAAGCTGCTGGACTGACTGAAGTTAACACAAGGTCATTCCACTGAACTCTGTAGGTTTTAGGCTGAGCCTGTGCTTACTAATGCACCTCCAGGGCTCCAGTTCTGCCTGTGGCTTTGATTCCTCTATATGCTTCGCACTTCTGTTACTGGACACTTGAAACTCCTGAGTCTCAGGTGGAGTCTTTGCAGCATTTTTCAGTTAGAGGAGAAGTTTAAGGTCTCTAGGAATTACCAGCCTGGTCTTTGCAAGGTGGATGCCTTTGGACATAGAGAGGCTTGAAAGGCAGCATATACCTTCAAGAGATTTTCGGAACAGCCCTGCTCCATAGATTTGGGTTGCAGAAGACCACAGTATAGTTAACAAGTATGAAGATAGGGTAAAAGAGAACCTGTTTCATAATAGGAAAACCTGCTTGATCTCAGGTGGCCTTCCTGTGTCATAATGGATACCAAAAGGTTTTCTCTTCAAGAGAACTGCCATGAAACCAAAAGAATCCTCCCTGTTTATCAAGCAGCAAAAAATAACCAATGACTTCAAATACTTCTTTAATCTCTACCATCCCCGCAGAAGGCTTTTCTTTTTACATATTTCAGCTGGTTTATTGCATAAATACTATGTTAGCAGTCATTCTTCAGTGTGTAGGTGGGATCGCCAGTAGGCAGAGGCAGTGATAAATGAGTCTCCAGGTGTTGCTGCTCTTTTTAGAAAATCCTTTAACAAGCAGTTATGAAGATTGAGGTCATTTTACAAACTTAAGAGTTACAGTAAGTTGCTTCACAGACACTTTTTTTTTTTTAAAGAGGTGCTGTCAAAGTTGGTGATACCAAAGTGGGTTGTATCTTTCTACTTAGCTCTGTTTACAAAAACTAGATAATTATTTATATGCGTTTAGTTTTGAGGATGCATTGAAGAGGTCAGAGCTGGGGATTATTGGAGCAGCGTTTTCATTAATTTCTTTTCTGTATACAAGAAAGCAAATCTTGCAGTCCTGAACTCTCCATCAACCATTTTGCACACTTGACGACAGCAAGCAGATGATGATCTGTTTCGTTAAGGTAATTATTGCAAACACCAAGAAGCCAGGAGAGAGGCTGCACAGCTCAAGAGATAAGAGTCTAAAGCCTTTCACCTTCAGACTGTAGATCCTACCAACAACCAGGCTGAACAGGTTCATTCAAGCATCCAGCCTACACAAAAGCATCCTCACCACCATCAGCATCCATCAAACCTAGTAGTAACTGGCTTGCTGACTGACAAGGTTCCACAGGGCAGAGGAAGACTAAACCCAATCGCCATGCAAGGAGGAGCGGTGGGGTCTGTCAGTCAATGCAGGAACCACTGCTGAACCAAAGCGCTTCTCACTGTGGTGGTTCCGCAGGCAGAAGATTGTTGGCGGCTTTTCCTGCGTATCAAATGGATGCAAACTGTTCTGTGAAGCACACCAAAGGAAACGGAGGAAAAACAATATTTCAAACCTTGTTCAAAGCACCCTGTCACTGTCCTTATCACCACCATCCTTTGGCAAGGGGAAAGGTACGGAGAGAGGGTAATTCCAGGCAAACACCACCCAAAATACTGTTCTGAGTTCTGAATGCTCCCATGCTGGCACTTGGAATCAGGTAGCAAAGAGGAGAGGTGTTTTGCAGTTCAGGATCGGCACTGAAGGTAGGTCTCAGCTCTCGGGATGGAATAAACACCATATTGAGGGAGCAGAGCTGTGCAAAAAACTGTGCAAAACTGTTTGGCATTTCATAACTAAGTCCCCCACCTTCACACTTAAGTAATATTTTATCGTCTAGCATCATGTCTTGGCACAGAATTCCACAGGCTGAGACTCTTTTGTAATTCTTGTGCTCTACAGTGTTCCCCCCTCCCCCCCAAAAGACACCTCTGTCCAAAGGTGGAACACAAACAAGCTCCGTTCTGAGTCATAAAAACATAACACATGCGTAAGTGCATGCAATAATCTTGGTATAATTTGCCCCTTAGTCATTGTCTAGTCCTATTATGTAAATCTGAAACATGCATTTTTGAAAATAAAGGGCTTCAGTAAAATAATTACTGTTGTAATCCTGGAACCACACCCAATAAACAGTTTAGCAATCAACTGGCTCCATATATTTGAAAGCTATAAACAGATTAGTACAAAATTAAAGCAGTAAGGGCCAAAATCTCAGCTGCTGGTGTAAATTAGTACAGTTTGACTAAATCAAATTAGCAGTTTGATTGACTTCAATTAAGCTACACTAATTTACAGTAGACTGTCATATTTTCTTTCTCTATGTGTATGTATATATTATTTTTTCTGTGTTTTATGGAGATAGTGATCTTTAGCACAATAATCTCATTTCTCTCTCTGCATATGTAGATCCATGAAACCTAAGTATGGCTTCAGGCACTGTGGGGAGAGGAACTGAAGGACTACCAGAAAAGAAAGAACCGATGACTCCAATCCAATGATTTCAATAAACTCCTATTCATATTCTTAATAAGAAATTTGCTTGACTACACAAGACAGCCTGAGACTGCCCTTAGCAAGCTTCATTTCAAGCAAACCTAGAAGTTATTATCCATTTACAATTTTTGCACAATTTGGAATAATAGCCAATTCTTTTAAAACCAATTTTGCTAACTTCACAGTTTTTCCAGGACAGGAGCTCCTCATTTTCACACACCTCCCTACAACTCAAGACATGACTTTGGTCTCATAGTAGAAATAAACCTTATTTCAACAGTTTTTAATGGCATAAAAATGGACATTAGGAAGATCAGACGATTGGGACCTCCTTTTCATTTGGAAAAGGAACTTTCATTCTAAGCCTCATGAAACACGTGAATCCTTACCATTATCCTCAGGTTGCAGGTTGGATAACTCGGGCACAGAGTTAAATGATGTGCTTGAGGCCAAGGAGCAGAAGAACGAAGAAGTCAGGTTAAGAAACAAACTCTTGTGCCCTAGCCACGTATCAAAGTCATGTTTTTCCCTTAGATCATCCATAGACCATCACACTGCCAAATTGAAAAGAGTCTCTCCACTACAATTGCCTTCTGGTGTTCTGTCTGGACTATCTTTTATCACAGGAGCAGGAACGCAAGGGGGAATGGAAACTGTGGGAAAGAGGTTGTGGACTGAAGCACATATTGTATCTGAGTGACAGGAGGGAGAGTCTCCTCCTAAATGCCCTTTAAGCAAAAAGCAACAATATTGTTAATGGAGAAAATACCCACATGACTTAAAAAAAAAAAAGGGGAGAATGGAAGAGTGAGGAAGTGAAACCTTGATCTAGTTTATTCCCAAGCCATTCAGAAAAAATTACTTTCATGGATATAAGTTACAAGGAGACAATGTAAAGGTACCTGGAGGAATTTTGGTATTGAGTGGACCTAAAAGGATGAAGGCAGACTTCCCCTCCAGGGCTTAGGACAAGGAGAACAGCGATGGAAGTGGTAGAGCAGACAATAAAAGTGCCAGCTTGGCCAGACCATGGCTAGACACAAAGGAAAACAGCTGCCATCCTGGATTTCCACTGCACAGTCCCCTCCTGAACACCAACCAAGTAGCATGAGCATCGTAGCCAGAAGTAAAGAAAAATGGGGAAAACAGCTGTTCTGGAGAGGGAGCAGCCATCCTGGTGAGGAGATCCAGGCCTCCCTCTGCTCCCACACTGCAGGCTCGTGCCAGTGGCCTTACAGATCCTGGGTCCAACTCAGATTTCTCTTTTTTTATTTATTTTGAAGGTGTACCTAACCAGAGCTACAGTTCTTAACAAGATTCACATGGTCAGGAAGAAACAACTGCTCATATGCTCAAGGGTAGCTGAAAACAGAGACTGAGTGCATCAGCTACCATTTGTTATTGTGTTAGTAGATAACCCACTTTGTTGAATCAAAAGCCTGACAACACACGCCACTAGCACGCCAGCAGACAGGAGGAGTTTGGTTCAGCAGCCTTCCTCTCCCTGGCTCATTTCGTCTCTCTGCTCTGCTGTAAACACACTGGTTTGACTGCAGTGCCCCAACAACATCTGACATCTTGAAGCATGTGGAGGAACATGCCTCTTTTTCCCCTCATCAATTTCTCTTTACTGACATAAGCTTACGGAGGGGTCTGCCTTACAACACCTGTCATTTCATGACTGCTGTTGTGTTACAACAAACGTGAAAAGCTTTATTTGTGAGCACAGCATAGGGCTTTGACCCAGAGACAAGATTGTCCTGTATGTTCTTGTTACCTTGATATTTCCCAAATACCATGATATTCCCAACTGGGAAAGCAGGCAAAAGAAGTATGTATTTAGCAGTATGTGGCAGGACAGTGAGGAAAACGCTGTCTGTGCTGCTTTCCCACATCTAAGCTCATCTCACAAAGCTTGGGGGATACTGCATTATTGACTAACAGAATCAAGCAAACATTAACATTAAAAGAAAAAAGAAATTAAACCCTTATTCATTCATATATTTTGATAAAAGCCTGTTTTCCATATGCTCTTTCACTTGTTTTATGCTATCTGTCACAAATCCCAACAAGTTTAAGGGCAGGAACATTTGCAGAAACAGATAGTTCTTATGCAAAGCATAGTAAATGCTCAAGGAATGAAAACTCTGAATTAATACACACGACAACACATTCTTGAATCCATGAAGGGTTATTTCCATCTTTCAAGGTACGCAGCTGAACCATAAGACTGCACATAACTGGCCAAACTTTGACTAGGTATGTCACATTTAGTTGACATTACAAAGCTGCCTGACACTGCATGAATAAAAGATTTCTAGGATCCGTCAGCATTACACTTGAGGCTAAGATTCTTTTCTTTCTTTTCCTTTTTTCTTCTCCACAGAACTTCAGGTTTTAAAAAGCAAAATAAAAAGCACATTGCTGAGTCTTGGAGTTTTCCGACAAGTCTCTGTTGAGCTTTTCCTATCTGAGTTTTAACTCCTACATACCACTGACGCATAGGGCTAGGTTTTAAGTCACGTGGATGCCTGAATAGACTGAGACATACATGTTGGGACTGTCAAAATACCTGGGTACTTCTTCCAAAAATCAACAGGTGATACTTACCTAGGAACTTCTGAAAATCTCATCATTGTATTACCAATATTTTCAGGCTCTTAAAAAACTTTTCTAGAAAATAGAGCATTCAAGAATTCCACACTCTCACCCCTAGGACTCACTCACTGAGTGACTGAGCAAAGATTATAATTTCTGAGGGCTTCTGTTTGTCCCCTACAGCACCACTAACGGTGCTGACCACCAGGGCAGATGTGCTTGTCTTCAGCTGATCTCAAAGTGCACCATACTAGCTAGGCAACATTAGGAATCTGGCCTTTGCAGGCTAATCCAATTAGGCAGCAAGGGGACCCTTTGAAGTTGCTAGAATGATTTCCATTGGCTTCAGTGGATGCTGAATCAGGTCTAACAAGTTGATAGACTTGTTAGACCTTGAAACGATAGGTGCCTTTGAAATACCTATATATAAAGATACACAGAGACATAACTTGCCCATCTGTGTCTCAATTTCCTCATCTCTGAAATATGGATAACAACAGCTATTTACCCATCTCTATAGAAGGCCTGATAATATTTAAAGCAATTGGTGTGATGACTAGCTAATATTTGAACAGGGATTTGAATATTTAAAGCACTACATAACTGCTAAGTACTATTACTAAATTAAGCCAACTGTCACTAATGGCAGACAGTCTGATCTTCGCTGCCTGTTGACATAAGACCAATTACAAATAATGAGTTCCATAAAGTCTAGAATATGTCGTACATGGAGAAATTAATGAAAATTAAGAGGAATAAAGTGGTACATCATCATCATCATCCAATATTAAGTTCATTTATTGGATTTCAGAATTTTAATCAGCAATGCCCACAACAATTTCCCTTTCTATATGCACTGTATAGCTAAATAAAACACACACACCTCCTTCATTGGAAATAAAGTCTGGGTTAGCCTTGTGTCATCAGATTATCCCCTGATACTGTTAGCTCCTGTGTCAGGAGCCCTGTTCATCCGTTCATCAAGCTGCAGTTAGCTTTGCTGCTCTTCCTATTCCAGCTGGGAGGTTATTACAGAATCTCATTTTTATTAACCTCCTAATTACAAACCTAATCCATTAATGACCAGTCTATTTCCATTTGGCTTTTCCCAGATTGCATCAGTTATTCTGCAGGTAATTAGCATATCCAAATCTTTCTCCACCTAGTTCTTTCCCACCTCATGCTGTATTGGCTTGTAGGGACCAACAATTTCCACTAAAGGTAGAAGCCTTCAGCTATTAAACTTTTACTCTGTTTCCATCATTCCTGCCCTCACACTCCCTGTATGGGAAAACTGGACATTATCTCTACATTGACAATGCCTCCTCGTCATGTGTCAGCAGAGAATTTCATCAGTTGGTTCCAACCTTCTACACCCAAGGCATTAATGAAAATGTTAAGTAAGATCAGTCCCAGGCTGGTCTATGAGGATTTCCACTAATAACCTTCCACTAAACTGGCAGAACCTGTGCCATATCCAGTCCCTGCCCATCCTCCTACCAGCTTCCTCAGTTTAAGAAGAAAGGTGTAGTCTATGGTTGCTATCCCAGTGTTTCACTCCTGCCAAAGCACTTTAGTAGATGGAATCTAAACATTTAAAGTTAGCCTGCTTTACACATATTCAGTGAAAAAAATCTTGTTTTTCAGATTCCAGACTTACACAAAACAAGTACAGTACTCTATTCTCAGCTTCAGAAATGTAGAGGTAAGTATAAGTCTCCAAACAAATTCAGCCAAATCATTACCTACAATGCTGTCAAAAATGGTGGGGAATTAGTCCTTTTCAACTGTCTAAACAATTACTGGTGTTTATTAGTTTTATTTTGACAGAACTGGTTTAACACATTCTTAAAAAAATATACAACTTATTCTTTTTGATCATCACAAGAGTGTCATCAGCCTAGCACAAATATTGTAATAAATAGTTCTGCACCACAAAGAAACATGATCCTCTAAATGCTGAATCAACGTATTTGCTAAGGAGGTGTGTATCAAGTTAAGTCATCTCAACATATAACTGATCCCCCACTGGGAAGCGAACAAACAAACAAGAAAACAGAGTACCTTACCTTTGACATGCCAGCTAATACAGCTCCATAGGCCCGGGTTTTCCCTAGCATATACCCGCTGTGAGGCAGCTGATGGAGTCACAGAGCTGCTCTAGGAAACAGCCTGGTCCTCAGCACTCGGCATGGACTACAGCTCTCAGCAAGGCTGTTTTCTGGCCACAGAGTGATCAGGGACCCTGCAACTCTTCCCACCGAGCCAGGAACAACCAGGTGCTTCCTCCTCTCCTTTTCCTTCTTGTTTGCAAGGCCACACACAACCCTTTCCTCTCCCTCTGGGAAGCTGGGTTATTTTGTGAAGGCAACTGGTCATTGAGCCCCAGATCCTCCACAACATCCACAGCACACAGGTTTCTGACTCCTTTGTCTCAGGGGAACTCAGGTAAAACTCTTCTGTTAGGGGAAATTCCCTCCCTGGTAATAAAAATCTCCTCCCCCAAGACAAAGAATGTCCCCCCTACACATTTTGCCTGGAGGCAAAAAATCAGCATCCTATTTTTCCAAGTCTTATCCCTTCTTTCCCAGAAAAAACATTAAATCAGCCAAATGGCTCTTGCTGCCCTTCCACTGGAAAGGGGGAAAGTAACAACTAGAGGAGAAAACATGGAAAGAAAAGCCTGACTGGCGAAAAAGAAGTGGTAGCGCTGACCTTCTGGCTTGAGGGCAGCGCGGAAAGGAAGGCAGCTTGGAGTGGGAGGGAAGTGGCAGAGGAAAAATAGTATGCATATGTGTGGATACACTTGCAGATACCGATTTACCAAGGACTAGTGAGGAGGCGTCAGCCTCCCTGTCGGCACCAGTTTGTGTAGCATTGCATTCCTGCATCTTGTGGTACGGCCACAGCAGCCTGGCTCAGCTGCCCCCCAGCCTATTTAGGAAAGAGCATCGCCTATCCTGAAGAAACATGTTGGCATCTACATGTTCATGTGTGAAGGGACACAGTATTAGAGGAGAACATCATATTACATGTGCTATTTTCAGTTAGCATGAAACACTATTTATAAGCTTACGTAAGGAACATGATCTGTTCTTGCATTTGTTCCAGTTCTGCAGTTCCTAGAGACCTGTGCATGCGACAGACTCTAAAGCTGTAAGCCTGATTTCTCTGCGAAAAAGAGAAGTAATTAGAAAAACTTTGCATTCTTTGCACTTAGAAGGGCAGATCCCCTTCCACCAGATACTGCTCTTTCAGCAGATCTTCGTGGGTGGAGATTTCATATCAGCATGTCTGCCAGTTCCTGCCAGAGTTTCATCCAAGCCACAACACACAGAGTCAACATTCATTAGCATTAATTATTATTTGTAAGAAGCAATATTATCTGCATTGCTGTCATTCACACTTATTTTTGTGTCTTACATAGGGCTCATATGCATGGTACCTCACTGCCCAAACAGACAGAAGGTCCCATGAAACCTGCAGACTAACACACAATATTGCCATCCCAAAACCATTTTTAATAGATCGTTGTAAAAGCTAGGAGATCCCCTTTTCCGCATTCCCATGAACTTGCCTTCTACTTTCTGTTTATAGTCTGGTCAAGATTTCTCTTCTTTTCTTCCTTTTTTCCCCCACAGCCAGGAAGAAATTAAAAAAAAAGAACCTGCCTGTATATCATAAAATTGTTTTCTTTCCAACCAGAAAGACAGAAAAGAACCATAACAACAATTACATGCCCCCAAACAATTTGGAACCATCAAAATACAGTGTTTCCAGTACAAAACTCTCAAGTGAGCCTTTTGCACTTTACCAGAATGTATTGGTTTTTCATGAACAGAGAACACATCCTGAATGCATTTATGTTGACTTTATTCTTCTATCCATTTTGTTGGCACAAGCGGAACCTTCCTCAGCCACCTCTTTATTCTGGTTCAAAACTTGTCTCTAAACCCAGAATCCTATTCTATGAAACAGAGTTTTTTATTAGCCAGTAGGACTGATTTTGTTTAGTGCCCATAAGACTGAGAAAACTTGCGAAAATTACAAAATTCAATTCAAAACAGTTAATTAGTCCAGATCACTACTATTACTAGTATTGAAGTTATTAGTATTGTTGATAATAAGTGCTCGTAAATAATCATTTGCATACATTAAATTTAGCTGCAAAAACTTGCGAGCATTAGCAAATCCTATAATGAGCACGCTGCATATTCTTTTTTAATGAATCCTGCCTCACTTCCAGTTTAAATAATATTTTTTACCTCTTTGTTTCTTGCTTATTTTGTTGCTTGATGCAATACACAACAGCACAGGCACCAAGATTAGTGCAGTGAATCCAATTTAGAAAGTCACTTTTGCATAGGCCAAGGTTAATGAAACCACTTGAGTACGTTCAAGTGAATTCACTTAGTCAATCCAGGCTTGTTGGAGAAACTATTAATAATCAGCTGGAACTGCTGAGTTAAAATTATGAATGAGATGGAAACACCGGGCACATTTTATGTGCTCCCATTGCTGGTACCCTATTTGGGACTGTTGCAATCACAAATTATGCATAGCTCTGAAATACTACATACTTTGACCAATGTGTATTGCAACATTTTGCTGGGGAGTCACAACACGTTGTGTCACACTGGGTACACCTTCCAGTGAGAAGCATGAACTGGACAGAGTAGGAAAATGTTGGATTACCATTCGTTGTTAAAAGCCAACTTCCATATGAAAACAATCGTGAACAGCGTGATTTCTATCGATGTGTATGTTTTATTTGCTTTTCTAAGAAATCAGACTAGACTTACTTCAACTGCCAGGTACATAAGAAAAACACAATTTTAAGACTAGATATTGTTGGCACATTTATCATTTTCCCCATTATTCACATATAGAATCATGGAACGGTTTGGGTTGGAGGGGACCCTAAAGATCATCTAGTTCCAACCCCCCTGCCATGGGGGGCTGCATTAGATTAATTTATTCCATAAATTATCAAATCAGAAAAGAGAAAACATACCATTTTTCTTCTATAGCTAGCAAGCGTGAGCATTACAGGCATTATAAAGGGGTTCTTTATGTTGTTGTTTGGTCAAAAGAAGTCATTTGTATAATAGGACACCTGAGAACACTGTTCACAGCTCATGGGCAAATAATACATACAGATTCTTTGCAGAAATAAAGCATTAACCTGATTTTACTCTGGTTTCCAACTCTGAAATGTCATGCTCTTGGTTAGCATTCTTCACGTGAAAAGACAAGAGATATGCTTCCAGGATAATAAAAGCATTCTGTATGGAAAATAGTTTGATCTTTATTGTATCTATAACCAGTAATTACCATGCTATTATGTTTATACCAACAGTCAAGCAACTCACTGGCATAAACAGACACACCTCTTTTGGCAATAGAGTTGCAATCACATATGCCGGCAGTTATCTTCATCCAAAATGCACAGAGACAGTTAAATACAAAGAATGTATAAATTATTGTCCAGATCTTTAGCTAGTTCATCACACAACACTTCACTGAAGTTAGTAAATCCATACCATCTGATAACGTGTCCCATTATTCACAACCTAATTAATTTGTACATGGACAGCTAACAGGAAGAGGCAACCAACGCAATGCAAAAGTGAGCGTAGCAAGCTTAAGCCAGCTCTATTAAGGAACATATCACCAATGGTGGAAAGAACACTTTTGGAAAGCTCTCAGTGTTTTTAAAGCCAACTTTTTTTACTATCGATAAAGCACAGCAACCATCAGGGCACATAAAAACACATTTAAACTCACCTTTTCCTGGAGCAAGCACTGATGTTCTAGCATTTCATGGAAAGATGATACGAAACAGTATAATGTGAAATGTCCTTCTGCATGAGTCGTATCAGAAAGAATGATAAGCAAGTGGTAGCCAGGCAAATGAAGAGAAAAACTGCAGTGACTGAGGTGGAACACAGCGTATGGCTTTTAAGCAGCAAACAAGTTTTGAGGTGCAATCCCTCTCAATTTACACAATGTTTCAGCCTAATCCACTATGTTCAATTGCATCTTAAGTTCAGGATGAAGTTCAATTAGCAAAAAAAAAAAAAATATATTTTCTTTTCACAATCAATTATCTTAAACTCCATTAAGCAAAGTTCCTTGACCATCTAAAAACTGAAGTACCTCTATTTTAGGTACTTCCTAAGAGAAGATAGGCACCTTGGAATTCACCTTAAATACTTTTAGAGCTCTGTAATTCATCCCAGGTGATCACCCAGGAAGCCCTCGGCTTCCTTTCAGCTAATAGCAATGGGCACCACAAGGTGCAAATCACTTCATGTACTACAGGCACCTGCTTTGGGATGAGACAATTCCCTGGTGTGACAACACTTGCAGGCATTTATAATTTCAGGCAGCAGCTCTGAGACCTCACAACATGCAAAGCAGAATCTACATATTTAGAAATTGTTAAAGGTATGAATTTTGAGTTCAAACTCACTATTATGTCTTCAGTTTATAGATTTTATTTTATTCTTGCCTGTGAATTTCTCTAAATTCTCCTCTGTTCAAAATAAAACCACTCTCCTCAGTACCGTAACTTTCCAACCATTTAATACTTTAGCCAATAGTTTTCTTGTGACATACTGAAATGATGTTTATTTAAAAAAAATTACTCAAGCTGTCATCGGATCTTCCCTCTGGAAGGGAAGACTCACAACACACTGAGAAAGACAGTTTCCCTGCAATGTTCTTGGGCAAAACTCTCTATCGTCACCGGAACAGAAACCCAGCCAACACATCCTCAAAAGTACACTGCTGGATATAACAACAGTGCTACTTTTTCCTATAAAGAACAGGTGAGAACAATAACACCTATCAAAGCTTCAAGATGGGAAATGAACACAAATATTCATATTCTTGCACTTACAAACTAAAAAGAGCCAGGACATGGCCCCAAAAGCTGGGATGTGATTATCCACACTGTTTAACTAGCAACAAGCTCCCTGACATGGGCTTTCCCTTGTCACTTAATACTTCCTCACGCGACACACGGGCATGGTTCAGGAGACAGCATGGACAAAGGACCGTTCCCTCATGCAGATGGGGCAGATGAGGCCAGGTGAGGCCACTTCTTTGGAAGGAAGAGAATTTAGCCCTCAAGGGCAAAGACTGTGTGCTGTCCTGTTTTATTTACTAGTGCTAAGGCAGCCATAAAGACCGGACAGGACGTTGTGGGCATCTTTAAGTAAAAGATCAAGATTGTATCTGCAAGACTCACCATACTAAGACCATGATGTTTCAAATACTAATGAATACATTCATGCACAAGAGTAATTTTCTCAAATTAATTAGGATTACTCCTATGTATAAAAGTATGCCAGCGTAGGTGTTTGCAGAAGAGGTTTTGGAATGTCAGTCATCATATACCCATCAGTTAAAGTACACTCATAAATGCTTTCGCTTGGAAGATTGTATTAACCTTAATATAAAATACATGTTTTCTGGGGCTGATGACTCAGGAAGAACTTGCAAGTCTATACCTCAACCCATTAATCTTATATAAATAAACTTTCCCCTTGTGAAAGGGAGTCCCATGGCATTAATAAATAGGGATCTTTCTCAACCATAATCAGATTCTGTAAGAATCATTTAGAAACATTTAGATTAATTATTTGTTGCGAATTATTCACTTAGCCCCGTCTCTTCAATCAAGAAGCACGGCTCTATTTCTTTCGGCAACATGAGCTAGTATAATAGAGTACAGAGTTTCCACATTTAACTCTCATATCCAACACCATTTAATTAAAGTCTCAACTGTGAATAGTGATGAGTCTAGCCAAAGTTTTGAAGGTTTGAATTCAAGCCCACTGGAGTGAAAGCCCCACCTATTCGGTTTGCCTCTGCACTTGACTCCACCTAACTGCGTCAAGGGGCCAGCCTTTAATGATAGTGTATTTAAAGGCCAAAGTGGGGGTAAGAGGGTACAGGGGGTACTACTTCACATCCTGCCTTCAAAGTAAACTCTGCCCAAGTCACTAAGATTTACTTACAGAGAGTTGACGGGAATTTAAAGTAGCATGGTGGGAAAGCATTTTTCCCACAACACTTCGATAACTCTTAAAAGTGTTAATATACGTTGGATTTTGCTAAGTTTCTTGGCATTGACTCCACCTCAACTGAAGAAAGTAAAAATGGACAGTCTTCCAAACCCCTATGGCATAAATAAATCAAGTTATGAATAAGCACTCTTGTAAGCGATGAGTAAATATCTCCATAGTCTGATCTATCAATGTCAAGTGCCAGGGCTTATGCCTCTCTGAAATGAATAATGAAGTCTGCAAATTTTTGAAATATTATTCCACCTTCTTGAAAATCCCTCTGTGCATCAGTCATGCTCTGTTTCTGTTTCAGAATCTCCTGTTCTTCACAGTTGCTGGAGATTTTCATTAGGGAAAAAAGAAAAAAAAAAAGGAAATATTTTGTACGGAAATTGCAATTAGAAAGAGATATCAAACCAGTGCAAAGCAGCCCCTTTCCAGAATTACACACTGATGTTTGACCTTTACTTTTGTATTTTTTTTTTTCAATAAAAATAAAACTCCTCAACCACCCCTAGCCAAGAAAGACGGGGAAAGTATACTCCAAGAGAGAAAATGCAGATGAAAGATGATTGTTTCCAAATGCACCATGGGAAATGAAAACCCAGAGAACTCCCTAGCCTGAGGAAAGCTGTAGAGGTGAGCAGTCCAAAAAATTCCACCAGCAGAAGCAGCCAAATCGGAGATCTTTGGGCATCCTGGAAATTTTCTACAGCCTGAGTGAAACTGCTCTGCAATGTGCTCTCGGTTGGAGCTATCTACTCCAACTTTCTCCGCACCTCCGTATCTTCATTTCAGCTTTGCTACAGCCCCCTTTTCCTTTTCCTCTGCTGCTTTTACCCTGCTTGCTCCCCTTCCCCATAGGCTTCCCTTTCATTTCTTTTTACAGTAAAAATGAAAAGGTTCTGAAATGTCATTTCCCTCATGAAAAAATGTCCAAAAGCCTCAATGTTTTTTAAAAGGGAAAATGATCCATGTAAAAAGGAACCCAAACAAGCTGCTGTGTGTCACAGCAGCAATACAACCCCCAGAGAAGTCAAGATATTGTTTGTGCTAGACTCCCTAGGTGCATGCATACTCACTCCCTCCTCACGGTCCTGACTGACGTACAGTAAGTAGCCATTGCATTAACACAGATTCGGAGATGTTCAGCAAGACCTGGCCTTAACCAAACAAATCAGAACTACTGACAGATTTGCAGGGGAGAGGGTACTGGGTGTGACACACCACAAAAATCACTAACAGACACTAAACTGGCGCAAGTCTGTGGACTATGTTTTACTTACCAGTCTTGGGCTAACACCCAGGACTGTTCTTTCCTTGCAAAGGTATGATGTCAGGCACATGGCAGTTCTTGAGACTCCGTATAAGCCAGCATTGCCAGAGGCTCTGTGCAGGTGTGGTTAACAGTTATTTAATGATTCTTCACAATTGCATGTATCTGTCTGAACATAAATACAGTCTGATGGTAATCTTTCTTTTCACACCATGAATTTGCCCTAATGTTTCCACCCTTGCAGGTTCTCAAATGCCCAATCATAGTTATTACAGTCCTGAGATTCATTGGATCATTTCAAACCATTCACGAGCACTTTTCTGTCCTGTTGGCTTGGTAAGGTGAAGAGACTGAGGGCAGTATATTTAATACAAATGCTGTAGCTCTTCACTTCAATTCTCTAAGTTTGGCTCCCTGATGACTCACAGGACTCTCCTCCCTTCCCCATGTTTACACACTGATGACAAGTACTGTTAAGTTTCTAAAAGCAAAATTATCAAAAAAAAGAACACTGGCAATTACTGGGAAAAGCCCTAAGTCTTTCTCCTTTCCCCAGCAGTTGCACGAGCCTTTATTCAGCATAAATACTAGTACTATTCAATTAGTTACAATAATTTTGAGTGATAGTTCCACTGTTTCTTTTCCAAAAGGTAATAGTTTTCCTAATTAGTCACTAGCTTTGATAAGGCACTGACTTTTACTCTAATCTAAATTAACAAGACTTTATCTACCTGCATCATTTAAACACACCCTACTTGCAAATCTGGTATGACTAAAAACCAAGACAAGTGTTTGGTTTCATTTTACATTTGCTTCAAAGTGCCCCACTTGGAGGTTAATTATTAATCTACTCAAGTATATGTAAAGGTTCAGGGAAACAACGGGGTTAGTAGGTAGAGCAGTAGTTGAGGAATTAGGAAACCTGTGTCCTATTCCCGACTTAGATCATGTAAGTGTGGCCAAGATATTTAAATTCTGTGAACCTTTACATAGAAAACAGAAATAGCAACACCCTCTGTGTAAAGCACTTTGACATCTTTAGGGAAGAAACTTCACGTGTGTGAGGCAACAGTGTGATTGTTTGCACCTTCTAGAGACTGAAACTCAGTTAATCCCTTAAGAACTCACCTAGGAACTGGAAATCAGATACTCAACCCATGCAACTCAACAAAACCAATGATTTTGTCAGATCTCCAGGCAGCTGAAGAACCAGCTCCTTGAGCTTTTTCCGCGTTTCTCTGCCATCTGAAAGGTGGTGAAAACACACCTGATTTCTGGAACGTGATTTGGAGGTTATAAACCCCCCGTCCCCTACCACCCTGTGGTACTGTAATAGATGTACCCTCGGTGTAACTATGCTGCTTGTCCCAGGACTAAGCAAGCAGCAGCACAGACCAGATTTTCAAAGACACCAATGCCGTTGCTTTAGTCAGCACTAAGTATTAGTAACAACAGCAACAATGCTGTTGTCTTCCCAGGAGAAAATCTGTCCCTGTCCGCTCCGTCGCAATCTGGTACACAGGAGAACAGAAATTTGCTTAAATGTAGACCCTTTTTATGGGACATGGAGTTGTCCAGGGGGTGGGAGGATTAGATCAAAATGGCTCGACGGACAACAGCTCAGATCTTGAAGCAGGGAAGGAAAAAGGAAAACAGCAAATGGAGGACAGAACATGCACAGGAGAGACGTAATTTGGGGCATTACTGCCGAATCCTGCCTACCACAGGAAGGTCTGGCTGTCAGCAGCCTGCTCCTGAATGCAGTTGACTTGGTCTTGGAAAAAAAAAAAATCAAGATGTTTTTTATACCACTATTTATTTACAGATTTGGCTAATTCTTATATAAATTCCACCCAGAAATTGCTTTTTGAAAACAAAAAAGCAACAACAACAACAAAAACCAACCCAGAAGTAAGAATGTTGAATACTTACTGCTGTTCAACTGGAATATTATTGGCAAGGTGATTCATTTGTTAATCCACAGTGCTATAAATAGTGCTTTAACTTAGTTGAATGGAAACATATCCTCCATATCTCTAGTCACTTGTTTACCCATGTAAAATATATGCGGTTTTGAGTTGGCTTAGGTGTATTCCAGGAAGGGCTAGCAAAGTTCAATGACTCTCCATCACACATTCAAAGCCCTTCAGCTCTCGGTTAATTTTGCTGTACTTCTCTTACCATGTTGTTCCCTCTGCTCCATCAATGCATGGACTTAAAGGCAGTAAGACGCTAGTGTAAGAATTCAGTCGATGTCTCCTCATATCATGGGCCAGTGATAGCAAGCCTCTGGCATCAATACCAGGTTTGGCGCCAACAGATATTTGGTCTGGCACCAGCAATAACAAGCTATGATGGTTTCTTTTTAAGTTTGTTTGGCACCAGTAGCAAGAAACATTCACTATTCCTGGCAGACAGCCATAGAATTTCACCAAATGGCTTCTGCATCATAACTTCATAACAAACATAACACAACATAGCTTCTAATTGCGGTGGAGCCTGTGTCTTAGCAAGCAATTCCATCCTGGTAATTACATCCAGACTTATCAATACCTGTGCTGCCTTCCAATACCAGTTTTGTTCTTACTGTAAAAATAATCTCCTTGAAGAGATCCACAAACCCCTAAGTCCATTATCACCATTTGAATTTTCTCTCTCTTGGTGCAGTTATATGAAAGCAAGTAATCAGCTATGAGAAAAGCCTATGGGGACAGTTACTAAATTAAGTCATCACAAAATATGTTGTAAATACTGTGTTGACTTAACCTCACTCCTCACCTTGAACTCTTTTATGTCATGTACTTTCTCAGACTGCAGACCTGCAATATATTCCAGAGAGGTTCATCTTATGCTGGTGTGGAGCCCCATTCAAGCCCCTGGGGCTTAGCATAGCTCTAGTAAAAAGGGAGAATTAGCTATAAATTATCTGAGTCTCAGGACAGAGCAATCTTCATTTTGACAGCTCCTTGCTAAATGGTGCAACGCATCTGATGAGGCCTCGTGTGGACACAGCGCAGGACAAGGACTGCGAAAAACCGACTTGCCAAACAATTTTCAGCAGGACTTCCCTTCACTCCTATTTGCCTGTAAAACAGGAGACCTGTGAAATCTCTGGGTGGAAAGGACTATGTAGGAACCAGGAATTACTTCTCTGGTATTAAGTATTAGCAACAACAGAAAAAATGCTGTTGTCTTCCCAGGAGAAAATCTGTCCCTGCCCACTCCGTCACAATCTGGTACACAGGAGAAAAGAAATTTGCTTAAATATAGACCTTTTTTATGGGACATGAAGTGGGCACAGGGAGGAAGTGATACTAAGCTTTTGGCATGGGAAGATTTCATTCTGAGCAACAGCTCCCAAGAAAATAGACTGTGTGAAACAAGGTCGAAATGGAAGTCCCCATTGTAAATTCAGCTCTTAGTACCTGCCAAAGACAGAGAAAATCTCTGCCCAGAGGGAACAGCTGTCCTTGTGAAAAAGTGCAAATCCACAGAGTTCCCAATATGGGAATTCACGCAGACACACATTGTGCTTCAGTGATCAAACTCTTGCTTTCATGGTCTAAATGAATTTCCACTAACCTCCTTTCTTACAGCTCAGTCTCTAGCTGGATTTCCTTCAACTGTAAAAACATACATAGTGCAATTAGCCAACCTTCACAGACTCTGTAGTTCATTTATGCATGCTAGGCACGTCTCCTGCTGTGAGCAGCCCATCCAAAGAGAACTCTTTGAACTGGTCTATTGTTGCTCGTGTAGTGTATTACATTGTCCAATTTCATCATTCCTGGCAAGGCAGCGCACTCCTGCAGCTTGCTACAGGAGAAGGAGAAGAGATGATGAAGCACTTTGCCCAGCTGGTGTGTTGGACATCTCAGATGTCCAAATAAGCTTACCTACCACTAACTATAGGACTTTCCCAGTCACCACAGTGAGACTTTTATTGACCAGTTGTGCTTATATGATCTTATCTGGAAGCCCTCTTTAATCTAGTTAGAAGTCTGGAAGGGCAGAAGGCAAAAAAGATGGTAAGAAAGGATTGGGTGGAAAAAAAAAAGATTTAAAAAAAAAAAATTAAAAGCAAGACCATAGTGTGACACACCTTTGCACAACGTTTGCTGAAGTGTAAAACCACATCATGGTTTAAAATATCATGGAGACAACACAACTGGATCAACCAAAAATAAACCCGTAATGACCAGACAGTGTAGCATTTTGCTACATTTAGTAAGGAATATTTTTAGAATTCATAGCTTGAGTAAACTGCAAAGGGCTACATTGCCCTACCTCCAAATAGTCATTGGCACAGTCTTACTATTTCTGAATTAAATGAGTTGAATACCACAGAAAATGGAAAGCAAAGTTGAGCGTGTCATTTTCAAGCAACCATTCGCATTTCTCCCCTTTGTCTTGGACTAGGTACTGTTTTGGGTAGGAAAAGAGGGGGTCATACATCAAAAAAAGTCCTGCTCTGCTGCTCTAAAGAGGAAGAGACATTTCATTTTAGAACAAAGAATTAGATTTTTTTTACATTGCTTCACTAGAGGTTTTTGGAGGTTTTTCTTGGGGTGATGGGGGTGGAGTGTTTGGCTTTGCTATAATACAGCACATCAAAGCCCTTTTGATGTGAAGTTTACTTAACAGAATCAGTTTTTCCGATTATTGTGTTAATCTTTATAAACCTGAAGGCGATACCATGCCTTTTAAAAAAACTATAGCAGGAAAAGACTTGAGGTTACATATACTCTCAGTGGTGAGAGATGGGAGTAGCTGGACTATTTTGCTACTTCTTACAACTTAGCTCGTTGTTTCATGGGGAGCAATAGCAATGGGCTTGACGTCGCTCACACTTGGGCCAGGAAGGCTCTATTTAAACCATGCACAGTCCTTCACATAAGCACCTTCATATGTTTTCTCAGGCAAGAGCCACCACAGATTTCAAGGGGCAGTTTACAACAGGCACTCGCTCAGAGGCAGCGAAGGGGCCTTGAGCCACAAGAAGAATTGGTGTTTATCTTAGAAAGGCTCCCTGTTCCCTGCCATTAATAGCTATCTCTGTAATTGTATTATTTTGAGCACAAGCTTCTGTCCCCTCTTAGATCTTGCAAAACCAGCTTTGCCATCCACTCCTAGTCTTGAAGTATGGCTGTGAAAAAGCTTCTGTTATGTCTGACGTGTTTACCTACAGCATTTGAATGACTTTTTAAGTTCTTTGAATAAAGATAAGAGACAATGTGTACATTTTCCACACAAATAGTGGAACGGTAATAAAATAAACATCAAAGGTAAGCTAGCAAATCATCGCTACTTCACTGCTATTTACAACAAAAGCAGGAAGAGGAAAAAACCTACCCTCGCCATTGGCATCATCTTAGAAAATACAAGTTTTGGAAGGAATGATAGCTTTTTCCCATACCCTTAAACACAAACATTGGCACCTACAGCTAATACAATGCTTTACTGAAAGATCTCGGTTTACATTACATGGGGAAAACAACAACAAGGAACCAAGAGAGGTCTCCCTCCTCTTATTTTTGTCTTTCTGAATTGCTTGCCAGCTTTTATGAACTGGTACACCTTTAGTGAGAACAGGAAGATGTCAAACCTGCTACTCTTAAAGTTAGCAAGAGTACAACCAAAAGGACAGAAGAACTCATTGTTCAGTATTTACTATGTAAGACCCACACAGGCCGAAGAAATGGCAAAGCTTTGAAACATTTTGCAGGTGTGTGTGTGTGTGGGAACGTATATTCTATTCAAGGGAGACTGAGACAGAAAGTAGTGCTGTTTGTTTCTTCTGTTAGTCTTATAAACCTGCCTTTTTTCGTGTTCCTCTCCAACACTCCTTAAGAGCCAGACCACAACAGCATAGTCTTAACCAGAGTGACTCTGCATTAAGTATTTATTCTTAAACAAGGTCCGATTTAGAAAGACTGCTTTTGTAAAATATGGAGCAATCCAACTCTTACTCCAGGACACAAAATTCAAAGTGTACATATGAGAAATAAAATATATGCACCACACTAGATTTCTGCTGATGTTTTTGTTTTGTTATTGTTTTGCAGACGCTAGCGCTACTGCCGTATGAAGTAAAATGGCATTTTGCAACTGACTTTGAACAGCAAGCAGGATGGGACAGAACAGGGAGTTTTCAGAGAAGCTACTGCCATACAGCTCTCTTCATTGAGTTGTTCTGTCCAGCACACTGTTGAAGGAGGCAAAACTTCTGAAGGAAGCTAAGATCCTGACAACTTAAATCTAAAAAAAAAACCCACCAAAAATCACAACTAATTTTTCTAGAAAGAAAAGTGTCCAGGTAGAATTACAGAACAACTTTTGTCCCAAGTTTTACGGAAAATCAATAGATCCATGTCGTGGTTGTCCTGGTTTCAGCTGGGACAGAGGAAGGAATATTTGATACCATAGATGTCATTTATATACTGAGCATGGAATGTTCCTTTGCACAGCTTGTCCTGTCTACGCTCCCTCTCAGCTTCTATGGGAAGCTGAAAAAGTCCTTGACTTAATGTAAGCATTACTTAGCAACATCTAAAATAGTATGTGTTATCGACATTATTCTCGTACTAAATCCAAAACACAGCACCCACTAGGAAGAAAATTAACTTTATCCCAGCTAAAACCACAACATGCAAAAAAAAAAAAAAGTTAAAGCAAAGTCACATTTTAAAAACACAATAAAAGATTTTATTGGACAGCGACAGTTGTAACAGAGAGGTTACAAACGCACCATCCAGAAGAGATCAAGCGACACTACTATACTCACATTAACACGCTTAAAACTAAGGTGAAGGTTTTGAGTAATTCTCCCGTAGCAAAAGCCCACAGCATTGCCTACCTGTTCCCATTTACCCCTTCACCGGGTGTGGTTATGGCAGAAGGAAAGAGGGGCCAGGACTGAAATGACTTTGTTAGGCTACATAAATCATTAGGAATTCACAACGGCGAAGCCGTGCATTATTTTCCAACAGGTTGTTGAGCTGTCACATTACACCTTGTTGCTATATACAGTGCTATTAAAATAAATCACTGCATGTAACAGGTTCTGCTCTGCCACCTATAAGTCATTCCGCATTTTACACCTGGGAGGCGGGCCCGGCTCTGCGAAGTCGCGCCGAACTGCGGCTTCATTCGAAATACCCGGGAAGGGGAGGGACCTGGCAGGAGAAAATACAAACAAGTTTCGTAAAATAACTTTCCAACAAGACCTCGCTGTCATCTCAGCTAATTACGGCTCTGATACGGCTTATTAGCGCATACCCACCTTTGCTACCTTGCTTCTCCACCCACCACCCTTTCAGATCTTTGTCCTGGCTCCGCCTCTCGCCGGCGTTATAATGGGCTGGTCTGAAAGTGGTGGAGAGACACAGAACCACAGGGGAAGAGAGAGATAATGACAATAACGCTAATAACCCTAATAACCCGGCTGCTGCCCGCGCCGCAGCGAGGAGCCAGCCCGGCATCCCGGCACTGAGCGGGGCCGAAGCCGGAGAGAGCGGAGTAACCCCGACGTCCCTCGAGAGCTTCTCCCCGCGCCCGGGCACCGCCGGACGGTAACATCGGCAGCGGCCCCGAGGAGGACCGGGCTCGGGGGAGGCGGAGACAAGCCGGCTCCGGCAGCTGCACGCCCGCCCGCTCGCACCGGCTCCGCGAGGGCCTCCTCGCCCCTCCGCGGCAACCCGCTCTCCTCCGGCCCCATGGAGCAGCCAGAGTAAAGAGCGAGAAGGCCAAAAAAAAAGGGGGACGGAAAGAGAGCGAGAGCCCCGGTGGGGGAGAAGGAGGTGGAAGCCGGAGGAAGCGCCCCGTCCCCCGCCGAGGGCGGTAGGGCACCCGCCGGCGAGGAAGGGGC
>VYZM01015446.1:0-10379 GCA_013398915.1 Dromas ardeola
ATGATTCTATGATTCCTGCAGGATTGCTCTTCCTTCCAAAATGTTGACTTCCCCAGTCAGTTCAGTATCATCAGCAAACTTCATCAGGGTACACTTGCTCCCATCATTCAGACCACTTACAAAGATATTAAACAGTGCTGGGCTGAATATCAGTCCCTAGAGTACCCCACATGTGACAGGTTGACAGTTTGAAAAGGAGCTATTTACCACCACCCTCCGGGTGTGGCCTGTCAGCCCGTTCCCCACCCATCGCACAGACAACTTGTCTAGACCATAATGCATCAGTTTCTTTAGGAGGAGGCTGTGGGGAACTGTCAAAAGCCTTGGAGAAATCCAGGAAATTTGAGGGCAGCTGGTTCAGTTGCATTTTTATTCACTGGTGTATCCATTGGATTCCACTTTTCTTTGTTAGCTGTAAGTTTTCTTATTCTGCTGAGCACTTTAATGTAATTTTTCATGCAGCTGTAATACTGCATGTTGTGTCATATAAAACATGAACAACAGCTGGTGGGCCATATATCAGGGCCCCTATAGCAAGAGTTATATGAACTAGCTTGCTGTTGTTAACCTGCTGCATTTCTAACTATGACATTCAGAAAGTGTTTTGCAGGCAATATTCATGCTCTCTAGGATGCTATTTACCACTCAACAATAATTTGAAATAAAAAAGGAATGCTTAAGTATTGTTCAGACAACAGGTTTTCTCCTTCGGTAAAAGGTTTTTGGCTTCCTGTTTCAGTTTTGTCTGTAATGTTTGGTTTCCAAGGCAATATTACTCTGCTTTCAAACCCAGTTTGCATTAACGATCAGCCAACAAGAGGTTTTTTACATGTGGCTGATTTTGAAAAGTATTTGATCTCACATATCAGCATCATTGCTCTCACAATTTTCTTGTTACCCTGTGTCTTCAACTGCATAGCTCTTAAAATTAGTACCTGTTACAGCTTAGGGACAAAGTTATGGCTTTGCATGGCAGGATATCATATTACTATTTCTTTTATCAAGATTATCATAATGCATTCATTTAAAACAACAGACATCTTCCATTCCAGCCCTCTGCTGTGATTTAAGGCTCATACTCAGGGCAGCAATTGTGGCCATTCTTGTATGTAACTGGGAAGAACAAAGCCAAGCAAGAGCATATGCTTCAAGGTCTATGACTGGGAGTCTTACTTAGTATTATGGTCTCACAATACACACGGTTTCCTAAGCTATTGACCTTCGGATCATTGGTTACACGTTTTTCATGTGTTTAGATATTCATTTATCTATCAATTTCATATGATTTTAAAGTAAAAATTTACACAGACTACAGCTGAGGACTTGGTTTGTTGTTTCCTTCCTTTTTCCTTTCTTTCCTTTTTTTTACCACCAGTAGGCCAATCAATTTATTTTCATTTAAACATGCTGGATAGTCATTAAAAGGTCTAAGCTGAACATTATTATGTAAAATGAATCAATATTGTCTTACTGTTACAGAACTGATTAGATTATTAAAGTATTTACTAAAAGTCACAAATAAATTTTTGCTTGCCAGAATAAACATGTAATGTACAACGACATGCCATTCAACCACGAAAGATACATAATTTTACAGTATAAAGAAAAATATAACTGCAGTTTTTGTATTATAATACAAACAACACAATGATATTTTTCTTTATACAGTAAAATAACTCAGATTCCTACATCCAAGGCAACATCTAATGGAAAATAAATTAAAATATATATTTAAGAGATTTTATTAAAAGAGTTACAATATCCAGCTCAAATGCTGCCTATTTGAAAAAAAAAACACAAACCCCAAAACAAAAAACCCACACTACTCAAAATCAAGCTCTTACTAGAACAATATTTGTCATAACATCTGTGAGTTAACTTATTCATAAGGCAAAAATGTTTTATCCAGACTACCTATTTCAAACAAGTCTCCATGTGAGATATAAAGACCTGGTTTATACATAATAGTCATGAACAATCATCAGTGTAGGCTAAATCAATTGCTTGAGAATATTTTACCATATTTGAATTTAATATTAATTGTTAGTGTTACATTTGCATTACATTTATGAAGATGGCCATTTCTCAATAGTACTGAAGTGAAAGAGTGAGAGAAATAGGAGGATGTGAAGTAATTTGTGTTAAGAATTTCCTAAGGAACTGATAACCTATTGCATAAATAGCATCAAATTGCTTTCTGTTATTTTCAAATCTTCGAACGCAGCCTCAATGTTTGACCCTGGTTTTGAAAGATGATCTCCATATACCTGCCTCTGGCATTCAAAACCTAGACATGCCTTCTTACAGGCCATTCATATTACCTTTTTCCTCATATCTGTTCTTAAGTCAATTCCAGACAGCAGTTGCATGCTTTTAATTAATTTATTTAGACTTTGAATCGGATCCTCTCAATAGTTTTTATGAAATGGCTGTTTAGGGAATAATGAATGAGTCAGTAAGGAAGAGAGATCTTCATCAACAAATAAGCTGTGTAACAGAGAATAAAGGTAATACACTACTTGTTACCCCCCAGGCTTCATGTATCTGAACAGCATAACAGAGAGTCTTCAATGTCACCTGCCAGTTCTGCATCTCAAACCACTCTAGTCCTAGTTCACCTTCTAGGCTGTGTGGCTCAACAGCAAGCCACTCAGTAGCATTTTAGTTGGAGCTGAGAGTCTGTTGGGAGAGCTAAGACACTTGCTAAATTTCCCAGAGCCCCAGTTTGTGGCAGTGTGGTTAAACATCCCGAATCAAGAATGCCAGCTACCTGAAATCACATGCAAGTCAAACCAGATTAAGGTAAAACTAAAAGATAAACCCAAGCCTTTTTTTCATAACTTCCAAAATAGTTAAGAAGTCTAAAATTCCTTGCAGAAGAAATGGGTGAGAAATAAAAATTTCTAAACTGTTTACATGAAGATTGCAGAAAATCTGCATTTTCCTCATGTTTTGCCTTTCCTTTCCTGACAAGACAAGGTTTTGCGTTTTTGGTTATACCGTCTCCTACTTGTTGGAAGAACGCTAGCCTTTACAGACAGCTCCTCTTCCGAGGGATGCGAGATTAGCTAGGATAGTTTCAAACCAGCTGCTGGTGGACTGTGTCCACATCAGTAGAAGAAAAGGCCTTTTTTTTTTTTTTCTTTTTTAAGAGGAGGAAGAACTGTAAAGAGACAGATCAGTGTTTAGGAGGTGAATACCAATGGGCAAAAGGAGTGAAAGATAAATCACCAAAGTATCTTTTCCCAATAAAGAATGAAGTTATCATTTCTGGAACACTATGCATTTTTTAGACATTAAATTCACTTTTTGAAAGAGGTACTGCTCTTCTTTTTTTTTTTTTTTAATTGAAAATTAAACAAAGTAGGAAAAAGTAATACTTAATCCCAAACCAATCCATTCTTCAGGCGAATATTAAGCTTCACAGATGGAAAGAAAGAAGACAGAGTCCCACGTAAGTAAAAAAGAACTCAGTTATGCAATAAGTAGAGCATTCTGTGAGCTGCTGGGCTTTCTTAACTCTCCTTGAACATATAAATTCATATGAAATCACAAAACATGAGAGGATTGAACCAAAAAGGCACAAAAATAAGAATTAGGAAAAATAACATTTTATTCAAAATAGAGGAGAAATTCAATTTTCAACTTTTCCCTTATCCTTTTATTTGGTCCTGTCTTCCATGGCAGAAGGAGGTATGCACAAAACCTATAAAACTATTCACATATACATTACAAAAGTAATGAATCATAATTGTGCTGTGGTAATCCACTTTAGGATATGATTGACACTTCAAAGCTATGTTCTGATTAGTTACTTAGTCCTTCCAATTACATTCTAGCTAGTCATCAACTTTCAGCAATATGTCTTTGGAACATAATCATTAAAAACTCCATGAAAATCCTATAGCTATGATGAATAAAGTAAAAGGAAGACGCGAGTAATAATTGCTTCCTCTTTTTGAGCCCTTCCCATCTCAGTATTTACCTTGCAGATCATTCATTTTTATTTCAGTTCCATTTTTTCCCTTTCCTTTTCCATCCCTTCAGCCTCTAATTTTTCATGACCCATGCCTGGTAAAAACTAAGTTCTGTACACATCAACAGAGTCTGACTGTACAAAAGTTGTGTCCTTTTTCCTCCACAAGAACCACAAAATCACAGAACCACAGAATGGTTGAGGTTGGAAGTTGTTTTGAACCCCAAGTCTCCAGATCTAAGACTGGCAAAAACTACTTAGGGAAATTATGTAGAGCAAAGATAGAAGTATCCGGTAGTGAAATTTTAAGTGAAATGATTACGTGGATTTGCTTCACATGAATTCTTTGTTGCTTAAATTTGTAACTGACAGTGGGATTAATTTAATCCACCTTTAGATATTTACTATGCAGTTTACATATGAGTTGTTATTTCTGGAATCGCTTTATAATCAATAGAGTGAAATAAACAAGAGGAAAAATTTAACTTATCCTACTGTAACAATCTAAATTAGGTCAGAGGAATTGTTCTCTAGAAATGTCTGTTTCTCTAGAGAATAAATAGCAAATAGGGTAATTTTAGACATCCATACTGCTTATATCAAAATTTATGTGAGATGGATGCTACGCTAAAAGTTTTACTAAATCAGACTTCTTAACAAACTTCTGTTTGTTTCACTATTGTATCTATGTGGTACCAGTAGTCAATAAATTAGAACAATGTCCTAAGAGACCAGATCCTGTTTACATAATCTAAGGAGCTGGAGAATACCTCCTGCCTGCCTGTACTGTGCAGTCATCTGTTAAATGTGTCAAGTTCACACACCATCAAAGCCATGCCCTTTAGAAAAGCTTTGTAGACAGCAGAGGGACCATAGAGACACTCTGGACAAAATCTGATACAATATTTCATATTTAATGTGTTAGAATTCTTACGCGGTAATGTAAAATAACAGTGCAGGATCATCATTAGTCAAGTTCTATAATGTTAGGAGTTACAATATGAGGGAAGGTAGACTGTAATCACAGGCTTCTTATTCTGTCTAGATTTAAAGAAAAAACAACTGACAGAAAGCTACTAATCAGTCTCGGAGATATAGGGTTAAAACTTTCAAGTTTATTGTCGTAATGTGATGTACCAATGACTGAATCGGAAACTGCCTCAGTACTTCCTAACAGGAGAAACAGTCTTGATAGATGAAACTTTCCAAAAGCTCTCAATGATTTAATTCTTCTCTCCCTTTAATGATGCTAAATAGTCAGCTGTTCCTAACTGAAGAAGACAGAGTCAATACTGAAAATTTCTGAAAAATTAGACCTTTGCTTCTCAAGTAATGCTATAGACCCTCTTTAAATTGCTTACTAGTCTGAGAGCAAGAAAAATCTGAGCGCCTTTAATTTTTGTTTTGTCTGGTCTATGTACAATTTTAGTACCCCAGTTAATATTTTATACTATGTATTGAAACATGATATTTTTCTCTGATTCTTATGACTAATTCTTAAAACTCTGTCTTGCTTTTTTTGTTAATTATCCCAGTGCTTTCACTCCTGAAGGTAGACATCATTGACAAACTTTTTTTTTCTATTTTTTTTTTTATTAAATTAAAAGCAAGTAAATATTAATCTGAAACCCAGCTGAATCAAGAATCTAATGCTTCAGACCATAGCAGCTGCAAGAAGACAACAGAAGCCAGCATCAACAAATCATACAACATTTTGCTTGCCTGTTCATTGCTGTAAGTGACAATTCTGCATCATTCAGCTGGGTGGGAGGGAGAGCCATTCTGGGATGATGAATAAAAGACCTTTGTTTAGATCAGGAAATCTGGTATGGTAACTACTGTAAGATCTTCACAGCAAAAAGAGTCATCAGAAAGCAAATTTGTTTTGTATAAATGCCCTGTGAAACATGTAATGAGTCATTTTCTATTTTGTTTTTTTCTTTTACATTATAAGTCTTTTTCAGAGGAAAGATAAATAAAATGATGCCTCTTGCCTTATTTGAAAACATTATGAATTACAGTCTCTAAGATACATTAAGCTAAAGCGTGGTTGTACTTCACAGCTTAGGTAATATTTCACATAAAGAATAGAAAAATTCCAGTTCTTTGCATTCTTGGCTTGATTTGACTTAAAGGATCTTCTCCAGAAGCAGATAATCAACAGTTTCTGAGCATTCAAAACGTTTTAAAGTGTTTTGTTGTGGATTAGCCCCAGCCAGCAACGTATAACCACGCAGCCACTCGCTTATGCCTCCCCCACTCCCTGGTGGGATGGGGAGGAGAACAGAAGAAAAAGTCAAAACACGTGGATTGGGATAAAGACAGCTTAACAGAACAGCAAAGGAAGAGAAAAACAACAAAAATAATACTGCTAAAAGAATATAAAAAAACAATTAATGCAAAATTCAACCATCACTGACCAAAATTCCCAGCCCACTCCCGAACAGAGATTCCTGTCCCCCAGCCAGCTCCCCCGGCTATATACTGAGCATGGTGTCACATGGTATCGAATATCCACTTGGCCAGCTTGGGTCAGGTGTCCCTGGCTGTGTCCGTCCCCTCCCAACTTCCTGTGAAAATAATCCTATTCCAGTTGAAACCAGGACAGTTTCCAGTTTAGGCTCTGTGAAGGACTTTTCATTTTTGGACATTTTGATCATTGTTTCTCTGTGCCTCTAGGAACATAGATCCGTTTTATGGATTCATCCTTTTAGGTGTGTTTATGAAGTTGTGCGCACTTTGAAATTTTGTGGAAATATTATAAACTGTGTTTCCTTTTGCAATTTCCTCCTTTTCAGGCACGGTCCTTACTCTTCCAGAAGATGTTGTCTTCTCTTATCCTCATAGGGAAAAAAAAAAAAAACAAAACAAAAAAACCCAACTAGAATATTCATAGAGAACAAGAAGCATTATAAAGTCTCCTAACACAGGCACCTTCTCTTAACCTGAAAACCTCCTTTTAACCTGTACTTCTTAACCAGGGAAAAGCAATAAATAAATTAATTAATAAACAATATCAGGTCCTATTTTTAAAGATTTCACAAAGCAGGCATAGTAAATGGCTTATAAAATGGCTACAAATTCTAAAACATTTGTTTTGACACATTTTATGTTTTCCTTACAGTTTCAACTCTTTCAATGTTAGAACTATCCTGTTAGATCTAATTTTCCTTATCGGTATCTAATTTTTTAAATTTCTTTTTCATTATCAAGTTCTCATCTTGTGCTGAGTATAAATGTTAAGACGTACTAATCCATAAGAACTTTTGGCACATAATTTTAGAAATACAAAATTTTTTCCTTTCCAACCAGATAATCTAAGAAACAAGTGGTGAGCATGTATATTTATGAATTTAAGATAAATACTTATGATGTTTCCATTTCTATGAAACAGAGAATTAATATCAAATGTAAAGGGGCCTCTGTATCCTTAGAATTTGGAACTGGACTTGCTTAAGTAAATACTTTTTCCATTGTTCAACTGTGTGATATTGTGGGACATAGAGCATTGCATGTACTTCAGAATGACTTATGGCAGTACTTTTGCATCATCGGTGAAAGGTAGATTAGTAAATTAGGCAAAATATCACATTTCAGTAGAAACCTATTCACTTTAGTACGATAACGTGTATGCAAAACTTATGGTTGTGTATTTGACTCACCAACAATTGTATATACAGTGCAATGTACCTTATATTCATACTTTGTTTTGCAAGTAACATTACTTCTGACAAAATATTTCTTCATGAAAAGGAAAATATTAAGAACTTGACTTTTCAGAAAATTACAAGTCTGTAGTTTGTCGTCATATATATGAAACACAGTATCACATTATGGCTATTGGATAAACAAAAGTCAGAATGATAGGCAAACCAAGTGTGAGAATTTCAGTCATTGGAAGATACATTACAAGTGACAACAAAACCTTGTATCTCCATTTTCTGACTTGCAAAGTGCATGCATCAAGATAGAATATCTTAAAAATAATTTAAGGAATTCACAAATAAGGATGTTTACTCAGAACAATTCTGTTATTTCTCAACTTGGAACGGAACTAAGTACTTCTATGAAGTGATGCAGAATGGTTAGGGGCAAGCGCTTTGTGTCAAGGGTTTTACAACACAAGGCATAAAGCTGCCCTTTTATATCTCTAGTGACATATTAAAATGCTTCACTCTGAGACAAGAAAAAAACAAAAGAAAACAAACTTTTGTTTTCTTATCCATTATAACACAAAATTAGTCATAAAAGTGAAGTTAGTAGACATACAAACATTCTCTTTTTAAAAAGATGAATTTGGGGATTTTGTAGCCTTTTGTAGCCTCTTCCTATTATAGACAACACTAAATTTAAAAATACAACAAAGTCAAAGTGACAGTACTTACATTAATTCAGGCATAGAAGAGCGTTTGTATGCACATCTTTCTTACACTGGCTAATTGTTACTTGTGCATCTTCAATTTAGCGCATGTGATATATATATATGGTTCCAGCTAATACCCTGGTGTGAGCAAAACAGAAGACAAATATTGAATGCTTTGATATAAGACAACACCAAAAATATTGTACAATAACATACATTTTTTATGCATTAACATCACTTTCTTTCTGAGTCTTCCAAAGTTACTGTTCTACTTTGTGTGAAGGGGAGTGTTTCACATCAAACAAATGAAATCTGTGGGGTTTTCATTTTGGAAAGAGTTTGGGAAGAAAAACAAAAAATTAGTTCAATGCTAATAATTTTCCAGTCCAGTTATCAATAAAAAATCAGTTTTTCAGCTATTCCTATATGGTTGTTCCTGTCCAGCTGCTCTCCTGCTGGAATCAGGAACGATTATCAGCAATTGCTACTAAAACTGTTAGCCTAGTAAGAAGTGATCCTTAATTTACTTCTTTACAAACAAGAGATTCAAACACCGGGTGAGGTAAACAGCTACTTTTCCCCAGCCATTAATTTTGTGGTACTGTCCATCAGAGTTGGAAGCATACAATAGGATAATATAATAGAATAATAACTATCGTATTTTCTTTTTGTTGCTTTTATTTTCAAGAGTTCAAAGACCTAACTTTTGTTTATGTATACGCTTCACCCTACTCTTGAGAACTAATTATTCTTATACGTGATAATTCAAGTAAAGAAATAGTAAAGAAATATGGTAGATCACCTCTGGCATATGAATACAAGAAGTGGTTGTGTTCAGTAAAATTAACAAAGGTCTCAGCATTATTAATTGTGCCACAGATTCTACTGCTTCAGAAAGGGAATAACAAAAAGGTACAGTAACGAGAATGATAAAATAGCTACATAACAGATTTCTGGAGAGATATTTCTGAATTCAAAAAGTTGTGTGTGAGAAAAAGCTCTAAAGGTACTTGAAGAAAAATGGATTTAGGATCATAGAGGCCATTAAGGTGGCAATATGGTTTAAAGGAGGCGTGTAATATGAGGGTACACTATGACTGCTGTGAAAGTTAAAGACAAATAATTTGAGTTAGAAAAGCAAGTTAGGAGGATGAAAAGCTATGAATAGAATACCTGATGGTACTTTTGTGCAAGGAGGAGGATAGTACCAAACCCCTGCTCTGAACATCATTATCACATGCCAGTTAAAGGCATGGTAAAAGCATTGGAAAATGTTACCCGGGAAGGCTGTGAAATTGCCACCCTGGATATGTTCAAAACCAATACAGAAAAGACTCTGAACAGCTCACTCTAACTTTGAAGCTAGCTGCTTTGAGCATGAGTTTGGACCAGATGACCTCTAGGAGCTCCTTCCAATGTAAATTATTCTATGATACTATTCAGCTTGTCACAGATTGTTCTGAAACACTTGGCAGGATAAGAGTTTTAAGAAATTAACATAGTGTTCCCTGAAATAATTTTTTAAGATTGTTTAGGTACATAGGGAATATGACAGTTGAATAAGGATCAGATTTCTGTTGTGTAAGAAACTGCCTTTTCTATGCTTCTCCATTTCCATATAGAATGAAAAAAACCAAGAGACCACTTTTTAAAATTTCCCAGAATTCTGAAAACAGCAGCAACAACAATGAAATTTTTCATAGTGATCAAAAAGTCTCCCTCTGCAGAACCTTTTTCACAATATTATAATGTTGTCTTAAAATGGAATCCTTAAGTCCTTCTTTCCAAGAAGCTCCAAATACAACACATTGATTGTACCAGAGTATTCTGCATTACATTCCGTGCTTAAGTGAGCACTATCTTACAGAAATTTGTATCCTAATATTCCTGAATAACTCAACTGATCAGTCATTATCAACCACAATTATTTTTCTATTTGTATTACAATATGGGGTAAAATACTAAAATGTGTATGCTAGACAATCTGAAATTATATGGTAGCCCTATATGAATGTACAGTAGTGCATTTGGTATAATAGT
>VYZM01015448.1:2734-16840 GCA_013398915.1 Dromas ardeola
TTTCCCTTTCCCTTTCCCTTTCCCTCTCAAGAGTCTTAAGTTTCTTTGGTTTCTTCTATTGCTTCTACTTTTAGTAGGCCTACACAAATCTAGGGACAAATAAGGAATGGATCTGATTTAGATACAGATCATTGGAATACTTCACTTTTTAAGAGTCACTCTTTAGAGAGTTTTCTCTCCCCATTAAGAACATACGGACTTGTTGAGAAGCATCTAAGTTCTCTTCACTGTGTCAGAGGGCAGAGTGCTTTTGGTTGGCAGACAAATTAAATTTAGAGTAAAATCTCCAAATATGCCTTTTAACTTATACTGTTATATCCCAGCATCTTTCTGAGCTCTTATTCACACTCCAGTAATATTNCAAAATCTATTGTCTCCCAAAATCATCAATTACCATTATGCTTGGTTTCAATAAGCAGTCTGTAACAACTGTATGCACTTAGTTGACTTAGATGTTTGCATGAAGTATGTGTATTAATTAATATATTAAATGGTTATGGAAAGTAAAGTTCAATGTAGGAAATATTTCCTGTTGAAACATACTAATGAATTACCAAGGGGGAAAGGGCAAGATTAAGCATGAGTTATTTACTAGCGAGTCAAGTGGAGCAGATGAGACCTTGTTAAAAGCTGTTCATGCAAAGCTACAAGATGGAGACATTGTGGCAGTTTGAGACATGCCCTTCCTTTTTTATAAATTAACAGGTAAAAGACCTTTATTCCCATTCCCTACACATCAGATAGAAAGCTGGTACCACATGGATCAAGAGAGAATTGATTTTAAGTAACTAAGGGTAATCAAAAAACTCTTTAGTATTCAGTAAAAGATTGGGGTACATGCTTAAACCTCAACTGTCTTAATGCATGTATCCTACTGATTTGTTTATCAGTGGTAAGGAAGACTGACCACACATGAAGAAATCTGATATACCGAACAAGATTAAGTGCTATGAAAGAATGACTTTTACAGCAGCACTTGATTAATCCCTTCCCCAGTGGAAAAGTCTTTTCTTTTTTCAGACAAACCCTCCCCTTGATGATAGAGCAGCAATAGCAGACTTGTCTCAGCTGTATGATCTGTTTTGCCTGTAATGAATAACAAAACATGCTTATTCAGTAAGACGTTGCATTCTGGAGACAGTTATGTCACATGAAAAAATATGTCACATTGAAAAAACAATTCACCCTTTTGGTATCACAATGAAAATAAATATGTGAGAGAGATTTGAGAGNTCTGAATCCAACCCTATATTATAACATGTAGTATTACTCAAAAATATGCATGAAATATTCAAAATACCAATAAACAGAGAAGACTTACTGTCTTAATGCAAAGTTATCCAAAACCAACCGCTCGGTGAGCTTGTTCCAATGACATCTGATGAAGTGGCATGTGAGCTGACTACAGTAATGAAAGTGCAGTTCCATTAACTGCCTTCATCCCAGACCAGTTGATATATTAGTCTAACATAAATCTGTTCTTCCTGGATCAGATGTCATAAGGAATCTTGACACAGTATTTCATTGCACGACAAGGGGAAGATAATAGGAGCTTAAGAAAGGCTTGTGTCTAAGTATCCAAGTACCACTAGCTTTAAATAACCAGCCAGCTCCTCTCAGTCCTTAAAAATCCCAGTCATCACCATAGAGTATCAAATTTTCAGCCTGCTGAAAAAAGATTATCAAAAGGCTAGCACTGTGGGAGTCACAAAGAAGTATTTCAGCTATAATACCATGCATCAACAAGAGCAAAAACAAATTTGTGGGCCAAATTCTCTACTAGCAAAACTTTCTCAACAGACCGTCTGGCCCAACATTATTATGCATAATTACTTCTTATTTATCCAGCTCTGCAGTCATCAAGCACCATTACTGAGGTAGGTTGTTAGAAGTTAGGGACTACATGCTGCTTTATATGCTGGGGTTTTTTGCCAACTTAAGTCTCTATATGCTAATAATTTAAAGATTCCAAAACTATTCTTATCAAGTATTGTTTTATGCATTTAGTATCAAAGAGGAGTTGGAGAAATTAATGGTAAGTTTGTGGGTTTTTTTTTCCATTGGACATTTTGCCACTTTCACATAATTTCTAACAATGAAACTGTTTACCTTGTTAAAGTCCAAAGAACAGTTCCTTTAAAAAAACAGATTCTAGTCTTTTTCTCATCAGCCTCATTTTCCAGGTCACATGGGAATTTTTTTTCCTTCAAATGGTAAAGGCTTTGATTCATCTTTGCAACCCAGGTTGGAAGTTTTTTGTCCATATTAATTCCTTACTTACTTGTCTGTCTTTTTATTGAAGAAAATGGAAAATGCTATTTTACCTTTTCACTTTATGTTCCTCCAGCTGATCATTACATTCCAACCCTCACCCCAAAACCCAGAAACAAAAGCTCTATTAACTCCACTGAGGTCAAGTGATGTTCCATTAACTCAGGCTTTTACATCGCACTCTTTAAACTTCCTAGAGAAAGAAACATGGCCAAGGTGGACACTTGTCAATGTGGAACTGAATAAAAAACAACGGGTTTTTTTGAGTAAGCCCATATTTTACTAAATAACAAATTTATGGCAATAAAATTACAGCGGCCTGTTTTATTGAAGTTTTTTTTTTCTCATGATCATTTAATTCGAAGATGAATTTGTTAGCCTTTATGAAGAGAAACGAAAATAACTTCCAAAGGTAAAGAGATCGTCAAATCAATTTGGAACATGTGGTCCACTTACTACAAATTTTCCTGCTTACCTACCAATAAAATCTACAGAAAGGTCTCATGTCTTAATTAAAATCACACATTTCCAATAAAACACTCTGAAGCCAGCAACTGAAGGAAACTAATTAACAGAAACCAGTAATTCTGAAGCTTAATGTCAGAGTCCTAAAGATTTTGTTTTCTAAATGTTTAATATGTATAACATAAATATCTTTTCCTCTATCTTATTAATCATTACTCTGAAACTTAATTCAGATTAATTCTGAAGCACCTGCTTCTGTGAAACATCTTCAGAAGGTACAGATCTATTTTCTTTTTCTTTTCTTTTTGCTTTAGAAACAAAAACATTTTTTAGGGTTTTCTTTTTTTTTTTTTAGCTTATTTGTCCATTGCCCAGTAAACATGAGTTCATAAATTGCCAAGTTCCCCATTAGATCAATTCATTTTGGAAACTTTGGAAATTTTGGATAAGTGATGAGGAAAATATATATTCAAAGGTACATCTGCAAATCCATAGATAAAATAGAGAGCTATTTTGAGAGTGGGAAAAAAAGTCCTTTACAGTATGCACTGACCTGTTTAGCTTGTTACCAGATGGCGTTAAAAGATTACGGTTTTATACTGTGTCTATACAATTTTTCTGACAATCACTATATGTCAGGCAATAGAATCCCAGTATCTGCCATGTCCCACACTTACAGGGAAGTATTCCATGCTTTGAGTATGTTAAGTTGATTCTTTCCCCGGAGAATAAGAATTTTAGTCATGCACAACCAGAGGGCACTGGCTGAGATCCTCTTTGTATAGGCCACATATGTTTTTAATACTGCACGTTTCATGAACTCTGGATTTTGGGGCTTCATTTCCTTTTCTCATCACCTTTCCTGGCTCAAGGGGGAAATTCAAGGCATCATAGAACTTCAAATTCATCACTTCTTGAAAATGCAGTGAGACCTCAAGACAGACTGATTGCTTTAGAAATGAATTTAAATAAAAGTAATTAGTTAGCGTGCTTTAAAAAATAGTAATTTACCTCTGCAGAGAAATCCTTCTGGAGATTCAAAATTTACTGGAATTATCCCTGAGGGTGATCCAATAGCACAAGAATAAAAACACTATTAGCCAATTACACATAAAGACTCTAAGACATGTCAGTTGTGATGCCGTTCAGGTGATTTATTACATTTACTACAAAGATTCTACTTCTAATCTACATTTATTAGAGAAAACACTGTTTGTATGCAGTACATAATACACAGTTTTAAATCTTGTACCATGGTGCAATAATTCTGACACTTGCTTTCTAAAAAGACGAAAAAACTGAACCTGACATAAAACTTACATCAAAGATTTCCTGAATTATCTCAGACTTCATGAATTTAAAGCCTGATTTGAAGATTTTACTTCTGGGATTACTTAAATGGAATACTCAATTCGATATCACTTCTAGTGTTATCTAACAGAAGAAGCACATTTGAAGACATACTTTCATACCAGTAATTAGGAAGGAAGAAAAAGGACAATGGACTTGAAGAAAGATACTCTGACCATGTCCTAGAGCTGAATAGAAGTGTATTTTTTTGTGTTCTTCTTGCATCCAAAACACTAGGAGACTTTTTTTTTACACAAAACCTCAAAAGTACAAGAGACAAGGCATTTTTCTGAAAAAAGGGAAAAATCTATAGTGCCATAAGCAAGCACTTTCTCTCGCTGTCATTCATTGCTATAAAAATATAGACATAAACAACTTTAGATAATATAGTTCTAAGGCAAAATGGCATTGGTGCATAAAAAATGAAAGAAAAAAAACACCAAAAACTGAAAAGTTCCTACCCAACATAGTAAACTAGAGAAGGAATAAATGACATATTTTATTCGCTTATACAACATAGTTCTTTTGACAGCTGCAAATATGCCTGTGATATCACATCAAATAGTTGACAGTTTTCAGTACTATCTTTTGCTATTGTGGATGTTGATAAACACAGGCCCAGTCTTAGGCCTGTGTGAGGAGTTGCTGCATAAGGAGCAACTCTGATGTTGGCTAGGTAGTCAGAGAACTACCTTAAAAAAACCAAATGGGAGATTACTTCATTCTTTCTACCATTGTTTTATCTTAGTATTATTAAGAATGTCCCACATGCTGTGTACTTCTTGTTAATTTGTGTTGAATACTGTATAAGAGGAATTTATCTTCTATTGCCTAGCATAATGTAGTTCCATTCTTCATTGACCTATAAGTGCTTTCCTAATAAGTATCATTAATAATAAGACCTGTAAAAGCCCATGTTCTTTTCTTAGTTGTGCAGGGGTGAATTACCGTTCTTTCTGTAACAAGTAATTTTTTTATTTTTTTTTAAAGTATAAATCTGAGCAGAAACAAATTAGTTTATTTGCTTATTTGTTTTCTTTTGATTACTGGGTGCCTCTGATGTTTGATGGGCTAAAAAAATGTCCAATAAGTTAGTATGGACCTCAGGTTTTTTGGCATAAATCCAATAATTCATTTGTACCTGAAGACATGTCAATGGACAACACATCAATGTGAGCAGACATGAATCAAATTGTTCTGGGCAACCTGAGCCACAGGTCCTTGTGTGCAAACACTCTGATCATCCCTGCTGACCAGAAAATATCAGGGAATAGAATTGGTGAAGAATGAGAAAGTAAAGGTTGATCTTTGGCTTTGATAACTCCTGTGCACCTGGAAGAAATCAGAAATATGTGACATGGAATATGAGTTCCCTGCTTAAAATGAATCCTTGTTACTGCTTCTTCTTTTCTCCAAACTCCAAAGAAAAGGGAAGGCAAGGAGGAATTGTATATTGCTGATTACCCGTCACCAAGATAGTAGTGCGATGAAAAATTATGAGATTACCCTATAGCCTCACGTGCGGCATCTACAAGAAAGGAGTACAACAGCTAAAGAAAATAACCTGCCATTTATTCCTCTTGGTCCAGACTGAGATTTGGAAAAAAAACACCAAAAAAACCCAAAACAAAACAAAACAAAACAAAAAACCAAAAAAAGCATAATATTACATTATCATATATATATTAAAAAAGGATATATCTACAGTTCTTCAACAAGCCTTGTTGTCATTTTTAAGAAAGACAGGCATGAGAGTGATATCTCAGAGGATTGGTCTTTTTATGATTTTTTTTTTGCAATATATTTATTGAAGTTGAATTTTAAATGAAAGAAAATTCTGTTTTCATTTGTGCACTGTAGCAATATAATGCAACACTGGAAGCAAGAAAAATGTTCCCTTTTTATCTTTCATGTTCATCTGCACAACAAAATTGTTATCAAATTTGTCCTCAGTTCAGGAGCTAAAAGTTAATGTCAGATCTTCAGTTTATATAAACAACATTGCTTGGATGATTCAATGCTAATTTGCACCAGCAGAGAAAATGTGGACTGAAATATCTACAATGACATATCTCATTTGAAGGGAGAATGCAGACATCACTAAGGATTTGCCAATTATGAGCCACACAGAGTGTAGGAGGTTAATGCAATACAATTTTAGTTTTGCGCATCTGGCCCTAAATCTTCTCAATACAAAGTCCTGATATCTTACCAATTAACAATAAATTTGATTTTTTTTTTTCTTTCTTTTTCAGCTTCACCCTATTTCTGTGCATCACAAAATGACAGATCTATTTGTAACATGTTTTAGTCTTGGCTTGCACTGTACTAGTTTAGGAATATATTACATCCAAATTAATGTACACAGATAACATGATAAAAGAGCATGATTGTCTGCTTCTGATATTATTAGGCTGCCTATTTTTGAAAACTAAACTTCCTTTTTCTTAGTAAATAACAGACACTATCTTGTCTTGACATCTCATCCTGCAAATGTTAAATCATGTTTACATTTAATCATAACTAGGGTACTTTTGGGGCAGTGAAATTAGGGACTTTTTTTATTAAAGAGAAATTAAAGAAGTGTTTAAATGTTTGTGACATCAAGATCTGAAACAAATTTTGTGGATGTCAGAGAAAAACAGGACCACATTTAGGTAAGACAGAAGGTTTGTAAGTCAACATATCATGAATCTCATGCTCTGACTCTGTGGTATCTTTAGTGTTTTCTACTTCAAATTAATGAAGCTCTCTCCAAATTAATTAAACTCTCAGATAAAAATTTCAAGTCTAGATCTTTCCAGAAATGGGATATCTGTATTACTCTGTGCAACTAAGGTAATTTTAACTAAAAAATGATATACCTCCCAATAGGAGAAAGATGATCTTGCATTTAAGAGTACTGAACTGGAATTTGATGTATTTGGATTCAGGTCCTAGCTTTTCTTCTGACTGTGTTTCTATGTTGGAGCAAACTCCACGGACTAGAAAAGCTCTATCAGATACATGGAACAATGCTATAATTTAATATTTAGGATCTGCAGCTTCATTCTGTTACACTGAGATTATGATCCTTCCCACTTGTGAAAAAAACATACTGAGGTGAAATCTAGAATCCTTTGGAGCCACGAAAGTTTGGTAATAAAAGTAGCTCTACATAACTGCATAGACAGATGTAAGTACCTAATTTGTTGTCTTGTGTGTTGAAACAGGTGTGAAAAGAAATGCGTCTTCAGTATTTTACACCGTGTCAGAGTGACTGTCAATATGCATTATGAATTTTAACCTATTAAATAGACACATAGTTTGTCCAAACTCTTTACTAGTGCAGGTACATGATGAAACTGAAATTTTAGAAGATTTTATTTTGCTTAAATAATTAAACCAAAGTAATTTATTTTTTTCTACATTATTTTTTTCCTCTAGCAATTTTCGATTAGCATTTAAACTCTGCCTGTTTTGTGATTATTTTAATTTTTTTGGTACTAAAGGAGTACTATATTAATGTCTCTACATTAGTTCTTTCATGGGTCTAACGGACTGAAAAGGTATTATAGGTTCTGGCCAAATTTCAGGAGAATACATTGATCTCTAGAGTAAACCTTCTGCACTTCAGAGCACTCTTACTTAATAGTAAGTTTAGCATCATTAATTCTATGATCTTCTGTTATGGTGACCTAAAATAGGAGAATAAAAGATTTTTTTTTTCCTTTTTCTTTTTTCCTATACTTTTCCCAGGATACCTGTCCCTGACTCCACTGCCTGTGCATTTCTTTTTTGCCCTTTAGTTTGACCAGCAGGTCTCGACTCAGCCATGCTGGTCTCTTGCCTTCCTTTGCTGTTTTCCTACATGTGAGGGTTGAGAGCTCTTGTGCTCTATGGAAAGTGTCCTTAAAGATCTGCCAGCTCTGTTCTGCTCCCTTTCTCCCCAAGGCAGTTTCCCAGAGGCTCCTATTCATTAACTCCTTGAAGAGCTGGAAGTTTGCTTTCCTGAAACTCAGGGTCCTGACTTTCCTCTTTGCCTGACCCATATTCCTCAGGACTGCAAACTCCACCAGTGCAGGATCACTACAGACAAGGCTGCCTCCAGTCTCGATGTCTCCGATTAGTTCACTTGCATTGGTGACCAACAGGTCCAGTATTGCGCCCCCTCTGGTGGGGCTGTCTATTACCTGGCTTAAGAAGTTATCCTCAATGCAGTCCAGGAGTCTCCTGGATTGCCTACATCTCGCCGTGCTACGTTTCCAGCAGGTGGCCGGAGTGGTTGAAGTCCCCCAGCAAGATGAGAGCCTGCAAGCGCAATGCCTCCTGTAGCTGAAGTAAGAAGGGTTTGTCAGTAGGGTCCCCTCAATCAGTGCTAGAATGGCACCAGAATGTTTTTTCATTATTTTTTTCAAAAATGTCAGACTTCAAATGGGTTTGCTAGAATGGCTTTAGAAACTTGCCTTTAAAAACATGGCTTAAAATGTCCTTAAACTTTTCTACTCAAAAGATTGTTTCCTGACTCACATTTTTAGAGTTTGATAAAGAAAAAAAAAAAAAATCATATTTCTCAATATTATTTGAATTTATAACAAAATATAATGCTGATTATGTCTGCTGAAATTAGTCTTTATTGCAAATAGGTTCCTGAAGTTAAGAGATAAGTATTTTATCCAGCTTTCCCAGTAATCTTTGCTCAAGAGTGGACATGGGAAATAAAATCTATTTTTGTGCTAGTAATGAAGAAGTCTAAAGGGAGGAAGCATTCTGATCTGTTTTGGGTGCACATCAACTTCTTCAGTGCCTTCAAACTCGGAACACACATCCCTGGTAATTATTATTTTTCATGGGATTTCTACTTCTATTTGCAAATTGAGCTGCTATCCTAAAAAAACTGAAACAGATTCTTTCAAAATAACCAACAGCTTCCAAGATAAGTTTAGCTCACATTTGGTTTCAGTTTAAAACGAGACCTGAGGTTGAGCAAAAGGACTGCATGTTTCCAATTGTATCACTATTAGATCACCCGTCTCTGCTTCGTTCATGGAGACTCAGAACCCAAAGCAGATCAAAAATGTCAAATTGTTATCAACTGCTAATGAAATTCTGCTCGTGTGATTTGATATACTGCTGAGAGGAGACAATGCAGCATCTGCTTCATCAGCAATTTGAAGACCCTACAGGCTAATATTTATGTTTCCACACAGCAAGAAGCAGGGTTCTATGTCTTTACATACAAGAGAGATAATAAATAGCAGGTATTCTAACATCAGAGCTTTGTTTGATTTTTAAACTGTCTTTTTACTGCTCTTTTTCTTGATAACTTTACACCAATCAGAACTGAAATCTCACGGAGAGCTGCACATTACAACTGCCTTACTAGTATTGTTATTTCTGAAAGCTCAAAGTTCAAAGAGCCACGAACACCCACCTTGATAAAAGACAGAAGAATGTTGTTGTATGTCTGGTTTAAATTTCTTATCCTTCATTAAGCAAATGCATAGCTTCATCAATAGTGTAATAGTGTTCTTGAACAAACAGACCTCATCTACAAGAAACTACTGAAGTTTCACATTTTATTTCCTTTTAAATGAATTAAGGCTGGCAAATATAGTCTCAGTATATGAATGTGTCAATAAAGATATCTCTCCATGACCTACAGGGCTCGATAGATGTTTTGGCTTTTGTTTTCCTCTCCATATTTTCTGGGGTGTGATTTTACATGGGTTCTGCTGGCAGTTTGGAAAAAAAAATCAAAGAAAGGAAATCTTTGTACATTTCAGAATAGGTGATGGACTAAATTAAATGATGAAAATATATTAATTGTGTCAATCTTATTTTATTGCTGTTAATTAAATTGTGCAAGAATCCTAATCAGTATTCTGTTAGAAAGTCATTTAGCACAATAAAAAATGCAAAAGAACATTAAAAGAAAGTTAAAGATAAGAAAGATTTACTGGATTATCCAGGCTACTACTAGGTCAAAGCAGGACACTTACCAACAGAATATATCTTGTGCTCTCTCTCATGCTGCAAATACTCTGAAAAGGCTACTTCTCCTTCAAATCTCTTCTTTAGAACTTTTGCTGCTGTGATGCCTTAAACAAAATTGATGAGCTGCTGCACAGAGGGCACTACATTTCATGCTAATCAAAGCCATTCTGTTTTCTAATATCCCCCTGTTTGTTCCCTTCTGATCTCCCTTGTTTGGGAGGAGAATAATTCTTCTGCCTTTGTGCAGAATTTGACATAATGGAAACCTCCGCTACACTGGAACAGTACCTGCTATACAGTAACACAACAAATAAAGAGATAAATAACACTGTAGAGGTAAGAAAGGTTTGTGTACACCTGTACACCACTACTTTTCCACTAGTTTCATAGCTCAGTGGTGCTGGAGCACAAATTCTAATAATGTAAGTGGTCTCACTGGAGTTACCAGTGTGAAGATGAATCCCATTACAGCCTGGGGCTGGCAAAGCCTGTGTTTCTATGACTGCCACCATCTCCTTTTAGTGATTAGGGACGAAATTTGAGTAAACAATGCAGGCTAATGAATTAGTATTTACTGGGAATGGGAGACTAATTAGAAGGGATTAAATGTTTTGTATAAAATGAAGAGAGACTTGTACAGTCCTTCAATAGTTGAATTTACCTAAGGAATTTTAAGATCTCTGATATGTCTTGTCTCTATTATAAAGGAAATACATAAATTTGATTCCACAGCTGTAAATAGACACAATTCCTTAATTTACACAAGCCTAGTAGACACTTATAGAAAAATTCAAACACTTCAAATATTTCTCCTTTAAATGAACGTGGAATTTGCACAGTATCTTTCTGGTTTTGGGGGGGCTTTTTTTGAGTGGTTTCAAAGGCACTGCACTATAAATTGATAGGTAACATCGTATTCAAATGAAATAGGAAGATGAATCAGTATTTCTAATATATTGTCTTTTTCATTTACAAGCAACTAATATATTCTAGAAACTGCTGGGATTTTATGGCATCCCTTCACTGTAAGATGAAGCAAACAAAATCATACTTTTACAAGATATTCACTGCAAAGACCATGTACCCTGTAAAGAGCATCAAAGACTGCTGCAGATCAAGAGGTAGACAAGGCCTCATAGGTCAAAGCCCTATAGGGAAAACAAGATTATTTTGCAGGCCCAACAGTAGGTATGAAAATGCACATATATATTTCAAATCTGAAATCAGCCTTTAGTCCTCTGGAGGCTTTTTGTTGCACCCAATTTAAAAATTTTATTATATCAGAAATTAAAGATGCATGCCTAAATCACTTTGAATGCTCTTCATATCAAACTTTGATAGCTTTATTGAAAAGAATCTCAATACAAAATGCACCCGGCCCAAAGTGCCTCAGTATTGTGTGTGTTCCCCTAAAAATTTTAGACTATATAGTACTATGAGAAATGCAAATAGATTTATTTATTTATGTGTGAGTAAATTAATCATAGATGAAGAATATTAGTTTCTTAGAAGGTGGAATACTAGGTCTTTGTGTTTAAGTTCCTGAAATCAAAGCTTTGCTTCAATACTACCTGTCTTGTCAGCTGTCATGAAATCAATATGTGGGGTTTTTTTTCTTAATAGCCATCATCGCCCTCTGTTGCTTGGCACATGGAATAATTGGGCACAGGGGAGTTATAAAAAGTGGGGTTTAATATAAAAATAAGTGTTACACTTTGGAGGCTGAGGCCTTCTTGAGTTCCAGTGTTCTGTTTTCACTCTTCTATGGTCAGCTTCATTCATGTTGATAAACATGAAGAAAAAGAGCATAGAGCTGCAGAGAAGGAAGCTAAAAGAAGTCATATGGTCTTTAAAAATCAAAAAAAGATGTATTTTCTATGTGTATAATAAAGAAATGAATCAAATGAATTATTACTCCATTTGTTTACAAATGTCTGAAAAGAGAAATTGACAAACTTTTAGACTTCCATCCTTCAAGCTTCACAGTTTTCAAAAAATGTGAGAGAACTTTGAATACTGGAGAATATAGCTTTTACTACATTTAACTCTTCTGGTTATAGTAAATACATGAAGAGTGGAACTGAAGCCTGTAAAAGAATTCCCAGATCTGAATTTACTACCCTTATATCACAGCTAACCACATGATTTTACATATCAGAGTCAACTTTTTAGCAGTTACTAATGACTTTATTTTCTTTCTACAATAAACTACTCTATCAACTTTTGCCTTTAAAGACATAAAGTATATAGAATTCAGTAGGTTTTGTTCACATGCTTGACATTTTTTGTCAGTTTTATACCTCTGAAACTAACTTTGACTAAGTTTGGACAAACCCTCAAGAAGTTAAACTCACCTAAAAAATCACAAGGTTTCAAGATTTCAACCTAACACCGAGAGCTAAATGTTCCTCCATTCTGGATCTGTGGCTACAGAGCAACCCTGGGCTGCAACATGAAAAGCAACAGAGTAGAGGTTCCAAAATGTACTATCATTCATGGCAAAAGCAAAAGAAACTCCAGACCCTTGGCCAGTCTAGGTGCACGCACATATGATTTGCAGCCCTCTACTGCTCTGTGCACATAAATAAAAGATTGATTAAAATGGGGATAAAAAGATACATATACAGAAAAGTGACATATTTAGCCTTATTCCATATTACTTTGGAAAAGTAGTAGAGGCAGCTCTAGAGTGACAATAAAGATCTTAGATGAACTAAAGGACAATCAAGAGCTCTGGTGTCTATCCTGTAACTATAGAAGTAGCACAAGGCAGACATTGTCATAATTTTTATGTGTTAGGAAAGTGGTAAAGTTAGGTGCAATGAACCTGAGCTGTAATATCTATGAACAGTAAAAAGTTATCCGTTCTACAAATTAGATGGGATGAAAGCATTTAAGCCTTCTTTTAATAATAATTCAGCTCCATTAGTTACGGTATATGGAGTTACTCCAAATCCATACAGAATTAATATTAATAAGTAATAAATTAACACTTCTAGCAACACAGAAATAAACAGAGGTATATTTCATTAGCCCACTTGCCTTCCTCACCTCTGCCACCAAGTTTTTTTCAGTTCAGCAGAAAAGAGAGAGAAAGATATTAAAGTATCTCCCTTTGTTTTCGAAGGAGAATCCTTGTGAAAATAAATATTGCAGATTCTCACTCTGCGTTGGTTTGTAGAAGGTATAGAACCCATAAAGACATCCAGGGGAAAAAAATACTAAGTTTAATAATTCACACTTTAAGTCCTAGATATCTCCAGAAGAAAGATAAATAAGGGAATATCTAAGAGAAGAAAGTTAAAAAACTAGGTCTATGCAATAAAGGCCTTATGTTGGAAGGGGGAAAAGGAGAAACTGTTGTAGGAAAACATAGGTCAGTACCTTATGCAATTTTGAGATGCATGGCATGCAAGCTGGATACGTTAACAAAGTCTAGGCTTAAGTGAATTCAACCAGGCACAAGCTGGACTGCTGCCCCTCCTTAGCAGTATCCACTGAGATGATAGCAGTAGCTCCCAGGGCTGCATGTGCCCTTGGAGGAAGCAACCCCACCATGAGGTGGCAGATACAACCATTTCAAATCACAGAGGGAAACATCTGGTTGCTTCAGGAATGCTCTCCAAACAGAAATTTCTTGTCTTCCCTGGGGAGAATGCAGTGGGTTACTACAGCATTTGTAACTGCCACTGCCCTGTCAACAGCATAGCCATATGTAAAAGAAAAAACATCTACAGGAATCTCCCAGTAGACAAAGAAAACATGTCGTGTCAGATGTCTTGCTGCTACAGAATGGTTATTTCCTTCTTTAAAGTGCTGAATTCTATAATGCATTGGAAAGATGCCACATTCTGTGAGTATGGTATTACAGAGTTTGTGGCATTTTGAATGACACGATCTTGGAAAGCCATGCCTCTTAAAACTATTCTTATAATCTGTCTGGAAATTCAGAATGATGACACTCCATAACACTGGGTTCATGCTTTCTAGATTAAGTATCAAAGGGAGAGAAAAGAAAAAAAGAAAGGGAAGGGAAGGGAAGGG
>VYZM01015448.1:28548-51492 GCA_013398915.1 Dromas ardeola
AACTGTCTTTATCTCAACCCACAGGTTTTTTACCCTTCTGATTGTCTCCCCCATCTCAAGTGGGTGGCTGCATGGTCTTAGTTGCCAGCTGGGGCTAAACCACGACACAGAGAAATAAAAGACTGGGAGTGGGAAGGTGGCTTAAAACTGTACCAATACAGGGTGTGTGATAGACGTTAACTATTGTCTGATAAGACAGTGACAAGGATGGACTGCAATGACAGAAAAGGAGGGCATCAACAGTGTCTTGTTACAACCTTTGTATCGAAGCTGATTTTATTCTGTTTTTCTATGACTCTGCTTATTTGGCCATATTTTCTGTCTCTTCACTTAGTTCAGCTTCCAGAAATGATAAGGAGTAGAGGATTGATTGTGTTCTCCAGTGCAGTTGTGATCAGTCTAAAGCACAAAGTCTCAAGCATCAAGATTCAGTATAAGAATGAGGATAGAAAAGACAGCAACCAGGAAAGAGGAAGAAGTGTTTATAGGGCAATATATAAAATCTTTGCATTAAACCAAGTTTCAAGGAATTTTATTCCTTAGGATTTAGTATATACGTTTTTTTGTTTTGTTTGTTTTAACAGTGTAAAGAAAGGATGGTTATGTAGGTAGATCAACTAGGTCTCAGGAAACAAAGTTACAAAACCAAGTTCATTTCTGATTAATGCAAGTGTATCAGTTAGGACAGTAGAATTTGGGAATGAGTCACTATTTTAATCATCTAGAAGCAGATCGTTAAGGGACACTGGCTCCCTACAGTCATATCACAAAACTTTCAGGCAGCTGATGTTAGGAGAGGAACTGAAAGGTGTAGATTTATGAACGTGAACTTCTTGTCTGTGAGTAAAGACGAAAGAGAATACCTTAGACTTAACTGCTAGAAACACTTTAGAAACAGGTATTTCTGCTATTTCTCCTGTCTCTGAGTTCCAAGACACCTTAAAGCTGTCTTGAAAGGAAAACATTTAGGGTAAACATGAAAGGAGGATATATCTATCCAAAGCCATCTTCCCTATTTCCTATTTGCTGGTTTGCATTTGTCGCCTTTTAGCACCCTGACTTCTACGTTTTCCACCGTTTTGCCTATCCGTTAAACGTACAGGGAGCCCAGCCAGTAGATTATGTTCATAGATAGCTATAAAGAAACTGGACACTGATATGTCACAACTAGGGTACCTAAACCCTCTGCAGTCATACCCTTCCTGCAGCTTTGCTTCTTGCTTCTAAAATGTATACAAGATCACTTTCCTACTTGGTGAGTGTCATGGGAGGGAAAAGGTATTAAATACAAGAAACACAGCTAAACTATGGTAAAAAAGAACTCTCAAGTACCTAAGTCAGACATAGTAAACAATACACCAGACTTCAGGCTGTCAAAAAAGCATCTTTTCAGTGATCGTCTGTAACTTTTAATGTTTTGCCAAAGAAAAGTCATCATGCAAAATGAAAGCATGCTTTGGCTCTTTAATATCACTAGCATAAATATAGAGTTTCCTCACTGTGTTTCATCTTCCTTTTCCTGCCAGGTGTCAATATCAGCACTACAGAGTGTTGGTGAAAAAATCTAGCATGCTAGGGTAGTGAAAGAGATGTTTTGGAAAAGGCTCAGATATTTCCTTGTAAATAAGGACGTAATGTTCAAAGGAAATGACTGAAGTGGCAATGATACATGGCTGAACTCTCACTTAGATGGTAGCATTAAATGTCCCTTATTCGATGTGCTGCTTCAGCATTTCAACTTGCAGAATGTTAGAACTCCTGTGCAAGTTACCGTAAAATGCTTTGGTCCATAGAGTGATCTATCCAATGTATTGCATTAGAAAGAGGTATGAGACCTTGGAACAGAACTACAACTTTTAAAATTTTTAATCTTTTTTTTTAATTCACTAATTCATCTCATTACATTCGAAAAGATGTTTTGCTACTGTAATTGATTTTCTTAACACTGAAAGAGGATAAACTGTTTTCCTAGGTTTGTTTTCTGTTTTTTCTTCTAAAGGTTAATAATAATAAAAAAGATGTTGGCTTAGGGAATGGACAAATAATGCTATTCTGAATGTCTGAAGATTTCTATATATCCTCAAGACATGTGATTGTTAAAGATCCTGTAGCAATTTTCTCCCGAGTGAGGACTGATTTTCCCGACTCGATTTCAATTTCATTAATTATTATATCAAACCTCTTTTGTTCAGAGTCGCCAAAGTCATGTGAAGGGACTGGCTCTCCACAAACTATGTCCTAAGAGGCATTTTTAGTGTGTCTGAGAGAAACATAAGAGGTCTGGAAGAGGTTGTAACCCTCTACTTAGGATATTATCTGTCTTTAATATTTAAGGGAAGCAGAAATCAAGGTGCCCTCAAACTATGATTTCATTATGATTGTCCCTATCTAAAATGCAGGAATGGAATAACTGTGAAGGGAGTCTAAAATTATAGCAAGCTTTGTTAAAAACTGATAACTAGTAGTATTAAATAAGTATTCTTTATCAAGTACACAATTTGAAGGAAAAAAAAAAATCTCTGTCACACTGCAAGTGAAGAAAATTAAGCATATGTCCACATTAGCAAGACACACAATAAGAGAACAGTGTGTGGAACCAGTGATAATGGAACCAGGTGGCACTGCAGTGATAATAAAGGTGAACCAAATCAGTAATAAGGTAGCTACGTAACACTGTATGACAATATGTGGTAAGCCTGCATAAAGAACTGAGACCTTTTGAACTGGCCTATCCTGTCCAAATATACATTCATTATCTTCATTGCTCTGACTTGTGTTTTAGATGCTGAACAATGATTCAGTGTCTAAGGTCCTCCCATAGGGTTATTCTTTGGAAGTGGGATAAGAACAAAGCCAAGGGAAGGGAGAGGCTTATGTGGCATTTTGTCACAAACTCAGAAATGCTGACGCTGTTTGTTAGAACGAATGACAGCACATACTGCTGAGAACTGAGTAGAATAATGATAAACGTCACTACTGAAAACCTTGTTCTTGGAATGTGTTACGAACAACTGTCTTCAAAAGTCACTAACCAACACTCCCCTCCTCCCAACAAAAAAACCACAACATCACTCCCCCTGCAATTCTCCCACTATGGATTTTTCTTGTTTAAACGCTGGATATTTAACAGTATAATAAACTTATCTGGATCGGAGAACATTTCAGATCTAGCTGCTAAATCCCTTTGAATCAAAAGAAACAACTGGTTCTGAACGAAATCACAGAAATATAGTCTGGGATCTAACAGGATCATGATAGAGTTGTTGTAGATCAGATACCCTGTAGAAAGGCGTGGGAGAAAAGAAAATACATGAAGGAGGTACCCCAAGAGGAAGTCCTTCCCACAGTGTAGCAATCTGAGCCAAAGTATTTGATGTCACATATGTGTGTGTATATATATTTGCATGTTTAAATTCATTTAAAATAAATAAATCAATTAAAAACTTTCTGATATACAATCACTGTCATGATCCCGTTAGATTCCAGACAATATTTCTGTGATTTGTTTTCCTTTCATGCTAACCATCTCGGCTTTATTGCCACCTTTCCTCTCGATTATCTCTCATCTTCCTCTCTTTCAGCTTTCCTCTCTTTCAGTAGGTGCAACCATCTGTTTGTATGGGTGGATTTCAGGAGACATACAGTGTGTCTACATTAATGTCCTCAGGAGTGCACTTTCAAAGTGAATCTCCCAGTTCTCTACATTTACTTGTCTTTGGTTCACATAATGGAATCATCCCAGACTCAAAGAACTGGATTCCGAGATTCTGTCACCTAGGGAGGCATGTATTTAATTCCTGCTGCAAATGGGTATCCAGTGTATGGACCGAAAAAGAAAAAATCGGAAATAATCTCCACACCAAACTAAAAAATTTCAGAGGGGGTTCTCAGCACTGGTTCTACACACTGTCCTCTTATTGTGTGTTTTGCTAATGTGGACGTATCATGGAATCACGGAATCTTCAGAGTTGGAAGGAACCTCTAGAGATCATCTAGTCCAACTCCCCTGCTAAAGCAGGATTGCCTAGAGCACATTACTCAGGACTGCATCCAGACGGGTCTTGAAAGTCTCCGGAGAAGGGGACTCCACAACCTCCCTGTTGTGTCAGTTACAGGCTGACAGAGATTTTTTTTTTTCCCCTTAAATTGTACACTTGATAAAGAAATTTCAGAGACAGGGTCCACTATTTAGAGTCTTACCTAGTTTCTTCAGTCTAGAGATTACTTTGTGTAGCCTTTGGGAAAGACTTTTTAAATGGATTGTAAGTGCTCATAGCTTCAGGGTTTGATGCAATTCTTTGAATATTTCAGATTCTGCAACAACAAGTATAAGTCACAGAAATACACTGTAAGAAATATGATGAAAGAAGAATGTACAGAATCTTCGTTCCTTCAATAGCTGGTCAATTGTGAGGTTCCTTCTTGTGTTGTCTGAATAAATTATAAATATTATTTTTCTATTGTAGTTGCTAGTTCTTCTAATATGTGACCTCTTGAGCCTTCAGGTTCTTCAGGGAAAAGGGTAAGAATGAAAATGACTGAGAAACCTCTTTCACTCCTGCTCTCACTGTGCAGGTTTTTCAACTATATGGCAAAGTTTTCTTGAAATGAGATACCTTAGCGATGAAAGTGTCTGCTCTTTTTCTGTCCATAGATTATAAATCTGTGAACACCAAGAAGTCTTAGCTGCAGAGCTGTTCATAGACAATTTTGAAAAGCCCGGTTTTACTAATCATCATTATTCCATAAAAATGTCAACCTCTCCTCCAACTTCAATCCCACATGCTCTTGATCACAATCTTCTGCCTTTCATCAAATGAGGCCCTAAATGAACTCCGTTCGGTCCTTTCACCCCAGAGCAGTTCACCCAAGTTCAGTGATAAGTTGTAACAGGCCAAAGAAGGAAATCTGCATTGTATCTTTATCTTTCCCAAACTTAAAAAGCTATCCAGCCTGATGAATTAAATACTGTTCAAGAATTTACAATCTCTGTATTTTGGAAATAGAAAAGAAATTGAAGCCCTTGATGTTGTGTTTAGGTTTTCTTCTAACTGTTCACTTTCAAGAAAACAACAATTTCATTTTCATTTTTTCTTATTAGAGCCTAGGATAGTACTAGGGAAACCTACATCTGAAAAAGGATCATCAAAATCTCAAAACATCAGAGGTCTGGCTACTGAGTTATTAAAAGCACCTCAAACCTGATGTGGGCAAGGAACTAAATTAAATACTATTATTGGTGAGAACAAAAATAAGATTTGTACAACTACTTCTATCCTGAAATCTCAAAGAATCTCAGGTGTGGGTCTTACCATCCTTAATCTTCTCAATCTATATAATCATAGAGTTGTTTGGCTTGGAAGGGACCTTTTAAAGATCATCTAGTCCAATCCTCCCTGTCATTTCACTAGACCATGTAATGTCAATGGCTAAACATTGTGTACATCTGAAATTAAGAAAGAATTTATTTTTGATACAAAAATTCAGATGTTTTCTCTTGGGGTTTCATTGTGCAAAGTGATTTGCATTTTGTGATTCTTCTCAGAGAAGTTTTAACCACCCTTAATCTAATGTCAAAAGCAGTGAAGGACAGCCACAACTGCTATAGCAGGAATCCAAATAATATATATGTGACCCTTGGTGTGTGATTTTCCCATAAACCTGTGCAAGCTCAACATTTGTTTTGAAAATGCTACAAGTATGATCTGGCTGAATCAAGTTCATTTTACATTGGTTAAAGACGAAGTAGTCCTAGTTATGAAGATGACAGAATTTCTATGGAGAAGGGAAGAATAAGAAAAAAGGAGTGTTTATCCATATTGCACTTTACAGTCCAAGTTGCTATGGGCCTTTAATGAAGTATGCCATGCTCCATCTCCAAATCCTCCCGATTTCAGCATGCCATCCATTTGGCTTAACCTCATTTCAGCAAGCACATTACACTTCTTTTGGACTCAGAACACCTTGCCACGCTGGTGATGCCAGAATGGAGCAAAGTACTCTCTTGAATCGTTCAGAAATCACAAACTGACATTGAAATAATCCAAGACCTATCTTCTAGTGTAACACTAATTCCTTTAATAGGTCTAATTTTAGCTGTGCAAAATTATATTTCTCATTATTACATAGAAAGTTGAAAAGATAGTTACAATTAATGGAGTTTATGAACGGATTGTATTGAGACATTGTGCTTTTAGCTCTACCAGCTTTAACAACTTACTTTCTTCAACAGTTTTGCTTGTTTATGGGCCCATTAGCTATGCCACGCTGTATGAAAGTAAGTTTTACAAAATTCTGAACAAGAACTTGACTTTTTGAGTTGCACTTCCTACATTTTGGTATTCCTTAATAGAAATAAAAATAATATTGGTCCAGCTTCATGGCAACACTGATTTATACCAGCTGAGGCTACCGCACAGTAATTCCACTCTCTCTCTCTGTTGTACACTGTCTGTATATCTTCTGCACTGGTGAGTTAGTTTAACCAACATCTATGGGGACTTTCCATTTTTTCAATTAGGAGAGAGGTCATTAAGGGTAGAGTTTTGAGAAAATACAGAAAGCAGTGTAGGAAAAGGTCCTAAGCTCATAAATGTTCTTAATTATATATTGTGTCCTTAGTGTAAAGAATTACCTTCAGGTCATTCTGTCTCTTTTATCAGAATAAATCACCATCATCATCTATTCACTTGTGCATTCAATTCATGACATAATAGTGTCAGAGGTGGCACAGAATATATACATATACGCTCAAATTCCAACACAGTGACCCGAATTGTGTCTACAGCTGCCAAGCAGACTGCCATAGACATTTAACAGAAAGGGCTTATTTTAGAGAAATATTTGTTCCTTCTGAAGGGAGGTAAATGGAAAAACAGCTTAGGGAAGCAGCCCAAGGAAATAGATTCAAAGCCCATTTATCTCATAACTGAGAATAAGTTTGAATGCTTCATCCTAATCCTTGCTTCATATTAGAAAAATACCACAGCATATGTCCTAAATGGCAATTTTTGCTTCAAATAGAAGGAATACTGCAAAAGAACAGTGTGCTATATATCAGAACTGAAGTGCATACTAGTATACTTTCATGGTGGAAAACAAGTACAAAAATTTCATAGGTTAACCTTAGATGGTATTTTTGCAAATTGGAAGAAAAGAAATCATTCTCCAGACACAAACATTTAAACTCAATGTTTCTGTGTATACACAATATTCCTAAGAAGTATAATTCAGTTCTGTCCTTGGCAGTCCTATGATTATGCACTGTAATAGTAGTCAAAAGTTATAAGTTCAGCTACTGGGTTTTCTGAAGAATTTTCTGAGGAATTCCTGTGTAACCACATGTCTGTGTCATATTTGCAAAACCGAGGGATTCTGCTTTTGCACATTGCAGCTTTGCAAGCCTCCTGGGGACCGCAAGGACTTGGGCACAACAGCTCTGGTATATCTGATTTCACAGTGCATATAACATAAAATCACTTTACAAGTGCAGAATAGCTTTCAGGTGTTGGACTTGCGGTGTACCTGCAGATCAGTTGCATGATATATGTACCTCCAGCACATATACATTGTGATCCTTAACTCACCAGTCATCTCTGGATATAACCTGAAAAAAAGCAAAGTGTTCTTGAGAAAATTTATCTTCTATCTCATGGATGACAATGCGAAATTGGGCTTTGTTCTCCACATGTACTTTAAATGGATATGTAAGGATGCAACGGCTCCAGACCCAGAATTTAGTATAGATTATGAAAAAGACACCCTTTAGAAAAAAATGGTAATACAGCATGTATACTTACTGCAATGAACTTTTTTTTTAAAAAGAAAATAATTGTTTACACTTTTTTTTTCATAACTAATCCCTTTAGTGGAAACTCAGGAAGCAGACAAAAAAGACCCCAACACCACCAATTAATATAAGTGAATTTGATTTTATTTATGCAGCTCAGTCTGACTTTTGTTTTGCTCCTGAAAAGTTATAGGGAAAAACAGTTTTCTCCTTAACCCATTACAAGTGGTAAAGTAGCAGATATCTCACAATTAAGACAATTTTCAGAAATGCAGATGGACAGAAAATGTAGATAAGTATCCAGTGTTTAGTTTGTGAATGTAGTCTAAGCTTTTCTGAAGTTGACCCATTCTTAATTAAATTATGAGAAAAAGATAAAATGTTATAAGCAATTTGAAATGGTACCTGACCTCTGTTTCTGAATAAGTGCCCAGGTTGACAATTAATTCTGCTTAAGCTCATAAACATGTAACCAAAAAGCTATTAATTTGGGAAAGAGTAATTCCTCTTAATTAGAAATAATTGACACAGAATTGCCTAATCAAAATTAAGTTAATAATTTGTTTTTATTTTATTTTTTTTTTACTTCATGTTAAATAAGTCGTACTGCAAGACAAATTTTGGTTGGCTTCCTTTTTTAGTGAATGATCCAAACCCAAAAAATGTCAGCAGGAGTTTTTGCATTTACTTCATTACATTAGGCCACGGTTTCCCCAGAAGCAATGAGCCACAGCAACACTTGATTCCAGCACTTTCAAGTTACTTTTTGAGGTGGCACAGCAGATAAATTTAGACTGTTCTACCAATGTCTTGAATCTGAACTGTAACCTCAATTCAACTGAGTGAGCTTATAAAAGACATTGTGATAGATGATTTTTATTTCTAACTATGTTTGCTTGATAATAGAAATGTAAAGATTTTTAAGTTGGTTTAGCTCTTCTCTGACATTCTATTGTTTGTTTTGTAGGATTTTTTCTTTGATTGAGTCATTGAAGATTGATATTGAGTCAATCTTGGGCATTGCAGAAAGGAAAGCTTGTTTTATTACATGTTGTACGAAAAGAAAGCACAGTGCCATGATACATTATCCCTTACTTCTCAAAATGTCTTACTGATGTATGTTGGCACACACAGAAGCTTCTGATGGTTATGTACTTCAGAGTTCCCAGTGTAGTAAGTTATGGATTCTTATACTTTTTCTAATACAGCTGAATCTGGATCCAAACCATTCTTCAGATCCTACCTTAACCAGAATTCAGCTTTAATAGGGTGTTCCATGATGCACTGTTCTAAAATACAGGACATGACCCTTCCGATGCTCTGTTCCCTAAATTCTGACAACATTCCTATGTTTAGAAAACTAGCATCAGACTCGTGAATGCCAGATATTATCTATAACTTGATATGAGACATGCTAAAATTGCCTCTGTGAATATATATTAATACATATGATAAATTAATAATTCTCCTAAAGAAAATATGCAACATGAGCTGATCTGAGTAAATTGTACTAATGACTGTAAAGCATTCTTTGTGAAAAGAAGAAAAATCACATATAGACTGTCAAACACCATGCCAATTTACAGTCTAATGAGATTCAAAGTAACAAAGACAAACCTATGTCCCATTAAATGATATTTTAATGGTCAGAAAGTATGTGAGTAGGATAAGACTTTTGCTAGAAATGATTAGTCATATATTAACGCTATTTAAATCCTTTGGTACTTCCAGCAAAGCTTCAACTATGCGAGTCTAGAAATATTATTTGATATTATTTTTGGTGGTAGTTTTCTCTAGAGCCAGTACATTAGAAAGAAACAGATAAAAATGTTATTCCAGAGGTTTTCTATTCTGTGGAGAGGTTATGTTGTCCTAGAGTTCTTGGCAGTGACAATATCGTGTATCATTTAAATTTTGTGTTGATGTCATAACTTCAGTGGATTCAACAACTCGCATCATGAGATTTGGTTGACAAGCACAAAAGGGAACCTTCAGCTCTGAGGTTTTCTGATCCATGTGTTCCCCTTGAGGTGTTCCCCTTGTAGTAAATTCACTGATTCAAGTACTATCTACATGCTGAAATAAATATTCAAAAGTTGTTCAGACTTTTCAGAGTCCATCCATTGCAATAGCCAAACCTTTTTCGACTAATTACACCAGCTGTACACTGAGAATCACTGCAGTGAGGTAGGAGATTCTCCCGACTGTGAAACATGATTCTAAATCAAAACAAAGAATCCATCGATTTTTTTTTCAGAAGGAGAGTAAACTACAAGACTACTTTTTCAATTAAGTAGATTTAAATCATAGGTCAGCACTGACCTTACTTAACCCATCTTTGTTGCCATTCTGTGGGGAGGAAGAACTATTTTGTTTTGCTTTAACTTAAGAATATTATACTGATTTTACCCCATTTCCTTCACTGGGAATAATTGCGATCATCATCATCATCTATCTGGTCCTTGTACTGGGAATGTACCTATAAGCCAGAGAGAGAGAGAGGAGACATATCTTTAGGTAAAAAACAGAAATTCACACCACTTCGTTGGCCATCCAAGTAACCACAGCAGAAGACATCAGCGTCTCATAGTACCATCTATTAGAAGTGTGTAGGTGTTACCCACTACCAGCAAGAGCAAAACCTTCGTCTCTGAGAAGACTTTCAGAACCACATAAGCTCCCATTACTTTCAGGAGACACTGTGTATTGCACTTTCTTTCAGCCTAGGGATTTGTTTACCTTTTTAAAAATATAGCTACATTTTCGGTATGCCAAAATACTTAGATATCCGACCATGTCATCGCTAGTACATTTAGTTGACAGTTTGAAATAAATGAAGGCAGACAAGTAAGTCCTAAACTCTGATGTGAAATACTAATCCCTTTAAAATGAAGAGGATTTTGCTTTGTTCTGTTTTATTTTGAATAACTAGAATGGGACTATGATACTTGACTATGCTACCAATGTATTCTGAAGTCTTAGGTGAGGAGCTTAATTCCACAGAGCTGTAGTTTGTCCATTAACAAATAAAATAATATCGCAATGGAAAGCATTTTCTTGTCTTAATAAAAACAGTGTTTTTAATGTTCTGTGAGATTTCTGGATAATACCTATAGCTGCAATTATATGCTTTTATTATTGCTGTAACATCTTACGTGTGTTCCATTAAGCAGTAAAAATTGTGTAATATTTATTTTTCAAAGTAACAATCCATATGTAACATAATGACAGACACTGTCAGAGAAATCTAAGGTAGACACAAGACACAGACAGTTTAAAAGCACAGCTACAGCAAAGCAGTACCAATGCTATTGCTGAGAAGGTTTCCAATTCTAAGCATAAAAACATAAATAGGGGGGTAAAATAAAAAAGATGGTCTCAAAAGTGATATGTTGATCTACTCCACCTTTGGCATTACATTTTTAAGCCACCCAAAAGTGGCTAAACCCAAGACAAAACATAAACTAACTTTAGAATCAAGCTTTATCATGTTAAAGCACAGCGATAAAATCTCTCTTCATGTTGCAAGTCAAAATCATTTCTAGGGTAAAACCTATTGTCTTCAACAGAGCTTATACCAGATGTGAGTTTGGCCCTGGATGTTAAAAACCACTGCAGTACAAGATGAAAAATCTTTCTAAAAGGTAGCGATTTTATTTGCATGCAGAAGGATGGGTAACAGACATCTGGCTTAGCAGGAGTGAGCAGCACCAGTGGCAGCATGAGCGGCAAATTTTGTTATTATTAGCAATTCAAATGCAGGTATCAGATTGGTTTTGTATTTGAATCATTCATCAGGGTTTGCTCCAAGGCGAAAACTTTCTTTCTGAAAGTTCTGTAAAATTTCAGTCAAAACACTTTTCAGTTTCTCCATAGAATGAAATTGAGGGGAAAAGAACAGAGAAAAACACATCAAAGGAGATTTTCCAAGAGTATTAAGATTTTTTGATGTTTAAAACATAATTGAAGCATTATTTACAATTTAGAAACTCAGTGCAGTCCCAAGTCTATAGAAAATTCTGAAATAGGTTTCTCAGGCAGTTCTCTGACTTCCATGCTCATGTGAAACTTCCAGTGATTTCCATGCTTAGAAGAATCATCAGCTTTTCATTTTTGTTATTAACACCCCAGCAACTGTCTCGTTAGAAACTCTTATTCTGTGATTACAATGCGTAGACTTACTCCAAATGGCTCTTTCTGCTTATGTAATGATCTTTCAATACTGAATCCTACTAAGACAGTCAATTACTAGCCATTCTCCCCTGTCAGAGCAATGAAGCATTTATGTACTTGAGATATTCACGTCTGGAGCTTTAGTTTTAAATATAAGAGCTCCCCTCACCTTCTGAAATTCCTTGCTTTATCAAGTGGGTTTGTTATATAAAGCCATTACTGAAGGAAAGAATCTTTCATTATTCATCACTTGCTAGCACCAAAAGTCTTGAAAGTATAATAGAAAACAGTCTCTGTTTCAGCATTCAGCAAGGTAGATAAACCATTATCTCAGTACATTAGGAGAGACACAGCCAGAGTATATCCCGTTTTAAGCATCCATGAATGCTTGCACAGTGCCATGGAAATTTGGGGTCAGATGTGGATAGGTAATTGTATTGCATAAATTTTGTTAAAATGGCTACGAAGCTGGGGAAACTTTGATACCACCTTACCAAAACACCAGTCCCTATAACTCAGCCGGCACAATATGAGTAGTCATATGCCAGCCTGAATCAGCAGAGTGGGTTGACCTTGGCTGGATGCCAGGTGCCCACCGAAGCCACTCTATCACTCCTCCTCCTGAACTTGACAGGAGAGAGAAAATATAATGAAAGGCTCGTGAGTTGAGATAAGAAGAGGGAGATCACTCGCTAGTTACTGTCATGGGCAAAACAGACTCAAGTTGGGGAAAATTAATTTAATTTATTACCAATCAAATCAGAGTAGGATAATGAGAAATAAAGCCAAATCTTAAAAAACATCTTCCCTCCTCCCCTTCCTTCTTCCCAGGCTTAACTTAACTCCTGGTTTTCTCTACCTCGTCCCCCCCAGCAGTGCAGGGGGATGGGGAATGGGGGTTGTGGTCAATTCATCACAGGTTGTCTCTGCCGCTCCTTCCTCCTCAGGGGGAGGACTCCTGACACTCTTCCCCTGCTCCAGCGTAGGGTCCCTACCATGGGAGACAGTCTTCCACAAACTTGTCCAACATGAGTCCTTCTCACGGGCTGCAGTTCTTCACAAACTGTTCCAGCGTGGGTCCTCCATGGGGTCACAAGTCCTGCCAGCAAACCTGCTCCAGCATAGGCTCCTCTCTCCACAGGGCCACAGGTCCTTCCAGGAGCCTGCTCCAGCATGGGTTTCTCATGGGGTCACAGCCTCCTTTGGGCGCATCCACCTGCTCTGACGTGGGGTCCACTACAGGCTGAAGGTGGATATCTGCTCCTCCGTTAACCTCTATGGGCTGCAGGGGCACAGCCTGCCTCACCATGGTCTTCACCACGGGCTGCAGGGGAATCTCTGCTCCGGTGCCTGGAGCACCTCCTCCCCCTCCTTCTTCACTGACCATGGTGTCTGCAGAGTTGTTGCTCTCACATATTCTCAGTCCTCTCTCCTGACTACTGCTGGTGTTCCACAGTGTTTTTCCCCCTCTTCTTAACTATGTTATCAGAGAGGCGCTACCACCATTGCTGATGGGCTCAGCCTTGTCCAGCAGTAGCTCTGTCTTGGTGCTGGCTGGCATTGGCTCTATCAGACACAGGGGAAGCTTCTAGCAGCTTCTCACAGAAGCCACTCCTACAGCCCCCCCAGCTACCAAAACCTTGCCACGCAAACCCAATACAATCAGTAACAGTTTACTTCCCTTCAGCTGAACAAACTGGAAAATACAAAGACCAAATCTGCTCCACAACAGTTTGCTAACACAAAACAACTTTTTTAAGTGGTTTTTTTTTTTTCCTTTTAATTATTCTAAAAGGCTCTTTCAAAGGTATTAATAAGGATGAAAGCCTATGCCACTGATTTCAACACTTAAAGGTCAGAACCAGAGTTAATTACCACAAATTGTGGATAAAGATGAAAGAAAAAACGCCATTATTGGTTCTCATTTAAACTTTCTGATCTCTCTTCAATTTTTTGGATTAAAAATAAATGCCATGATGTCATTAGAGGTCTAAACAATTAATTTATATTTGATTCACATTCATGATTTGAAGATTTTCACTGTACTAAAAACTGAAGAGTTGAATTGGGGAAAAGAGGAAAGGAAGGAAGAAAGAAAAAAACTATGATCCTAAAAAAAAAGCTGAAATTTTTAAATAGTCTACTATTATTTTTCATCTTACATACAAGTATAAGCATATTTTATGTAGGCTTTGAACTTAATACAGAAATAAAACAGTACCTGAGCTATTTATGTATTGACAGTTACATCTGTTCCCCATCTAAATGGAAATATTCTTGATTTAATTCAGCTTTTTGCGTCTCAGCTACTTTTGCTTTCTACTCCACCTCCAGGTACCAATACTTATTATGAGGTTTTTCATAAGTCAGCTCCATTCATGTGTAACACAGTAGTACAACAAACAAGAAATATTTCCTTTCTAGTTACTGTATATTTACCATGCGTGGGCTACGCAATACACTTCCACTGTGACATACTTTACCAAATTGCTGAATTTCACTCATCTTCGGAAAATACTTGAATAACTCACAGCTCTGTGTTCCTCTCAATGCATTAATGGATCAATATGTGGTATCCTTGGGAAAATACTCAAGGGTAATTTACATACCTCTGTTCTGGTGGGGCTTTTAAAGAAAACAAAGATATGCTGCAAGGAGTTACTGTAGTGATCTTGCCTTTGGAATGATATATCTGGGCAAGAAAAAATTACTATGAGTCTAGTAGCTTGGATGCTCGCTTTGGCTACCTCACATGTCTACCTCAAGAAACAGCTGCATAAATGGGAATAAAAGATCAACAGTCTCTGCCCCGAAGAGGCTAGGAAAACTGAAATAATTCGGTGTATTGCAGGTGTATTGCAGCTCAGGAATGAGGTAAATTGGCAGCTAGATAATGAATTCATACTGCTATGTAGCTTGGCACATATTCAAAAAATGAATTTGGTCACCTTTGTAGTGCATCATGTAGTACAATAAATTGAGAATGAAGATAAGCAGAGAATCCACACGGGATTTGTAGCTCTTCACCTGCTTATTCAGCATATCAACTGCTATTGCCATATTTTTTTGATTGTCATTTTTATTTTATTTTTAAATAGAAGAAATCAAAGTACTCTTTTGATTTATCTCCCTTCCAACAGGAGCTTTAGTTTCATTTCTAATCTCCTGACACTCATTTTTCTTAAGTTGCAGTTTCCTATTTGTACTCTCTAAGCTGTACACAATAAGTACCTGTATGGAATGGGCTCTGGGAATTTTGCCATAACCAAATAAGTGCGGACAGGACTGCTGTTTCATCCTTCCAGTCACCATATTCAATTTCTTCTTTAAAATGAGTTACTAATACCTCATACTGCATTAAAAAAAATCAATTCTAGCAAGTGGAGTAGCTTGCTTTAAAATGTCTGAGGAGAAAAATTAAAAATAAGGGAATAAAAGCATTACATTTTCTTAAAGCGTGAGCTTCCAAGGAACTTCTTGTATGGTGTTCCACAATATTGTTATTGGACAGGCACTAATTAGAATAATTACCATGTCATTTGTCCATCCCCTATCAGAAGTGAGAAAATCACCTCCTAGCCCAAATTTTTACAAAAAACCTCAAGTTAAGAACAGGACAAAATTATTGATTAACTAAACCACTGACTGTGGAATTCTCATCCTGCGATTCAGTCTAACAGGGAACAACTGATGAGAATAAGGACTTCTAGCAGGAATAAAGGTATGTCAGCGTGACTGCACTGCAGTTAAAAGAAACACATGAACAAGGGTTAAATTGCCAGCATCAACATAGTTCTTGTGGCAGGAAGTTCAACACAGCCTGAAAAATTTGTCTTTATCAAACCCTGTGCGTCAACAGATTTCCACTCTGCATTCAATACCAGAAGGAGTTAGGTTAAAGCTCACTTTGATACACTTACGGCGTTGCAGCCATCGCTTTGCCTGCAGCTGAGGCATGCCCTGTGAGACGGAAAATCGCAGAGCACACAATGTTATGAGGCAACAATTCACGCGAGGAACCTCCCTGTTGTACCTGTGTTTACATTAATAGTCCCATGACAGCAAAAGGGAATGTTAGCGCAAACATTTTGTCAGAAAGAAATTTTTTCTGCCATGTGGCTTTTATTTCAGAGGGGGTGCCAGTAAAGGAAGGAATATTGAATTCATCATGCATGCACTTTATCTTCAGCAATAAAGCATCCTGTAATCTGAAAAAAAAGGGAAACACCATTATCAATTTATCACACAATGGTGGTACCAGTCTTCTTTACAGTGACAATGATAAAGTTTTGCCATTGTTTCTGAAAAAAAACCCAACTTTTTCATTAGATGACTCTCCAAGAATAAAATATTTTCAGGGTGAACGCTTTTATTTTCAAGGTCACCCCCTCAGTCATCTCCTTCACTCCTCTGTGAAGTTACATCAAGTTACAACACGATTTTAACAGTACCGTCTCTTGAGTTACCAGTGAAAGACAGCAAACACAAAGTGAGACGAAAATTTTGTTCAACCCCTTTAGAGTTCAGAAGCAGTGACAAATATCAGCTTCTGTATTACAAGAGAATACAAGTGTATTTTTTTGTTAACCATGACCACAGCAAGCATGGTCGTAGTTAGAGACCTTGAATGAAGGAGTTCTAGATTAAAAAAAAAAAAAAAAGGGAGAAAAAAAAGGAGAAAAGGAGAAGTATGACTCAGTTGGAATCTGCTGAGATTTTAACAGTTGGGTGAATTCCCCACCCCTTTCAATATCACCCATGGGATGAGAAAATTGCTCATTTTCTCTGCCCTTCAGTCTGACAAGCACAAAAAGTGTTGCTTTTAAACGACTGCTTGGACAATTTGCATGATGGAGATTGTAACTGCCTCTCTGAAACAGAGTGAAGTACTTCAAAAATTGCTTTAGGAGTAGGCACAAGAGAAAACCGCATGTTAAAAAAAAAAAAAAAAAGAGAGAGAGGAATAATGTGTTTCAAGCTCTTTCCACATTTTTTTCTCTGCTCAAAAATTTTTTCTCTCATTATCAAAGACATAATATTTCTGACTTGTTACATTGCACAAATATAGCCAACCAAATATGCATTTTACACAGTCTTGCAAGAACTGCCTTCACCAAACAATAGCAACACAAAGGGCAGGAGGAACCCTTTGACATTTTCCTAAGGTAAATACTGCTTGATTGAAAACATTTTCATGTTAAAAACTGTAAAGACTGTCACTCTCATCTCCTGCTATGTCTTGATTACAGTAAGCAGAAGTTTAGGTCAGATTCAGCTAACATGAATTAACCAGATGGAATGAAAACCAATTTTCCTAAATGACTAGGGATAATACCTTTTGCAGGTCGTATTTTTAGGCAAGAAGAGAACTCATTCACTAACATGTTTCCTGCTAGCGATTTCTGAACGATTTCAAAGTTATGCTGATGCTGGGATGTAACAGAGGTGTCAGAAATGGGAACAGTGCCAGTTTTAAATCTGGCTTGTGTGCTGTTAGGCATCAGGGATGTCCTTAGGCAAAGCAAGAAGTTGCCTAGGGCAACAGCATGATGGGATTTTGATGGTAAAATCTGTAGAAGTGGCAGAGCAGCTTCCGCAGACAGGAGCCTCCCAAGAATTGCAGTGCTCAGCCTCAGCAGTCCTTGACCATGGCTCCTGTTTTTGCACATCCAACTTTTTCTTTTTTTCACCCCTAAAGCACTCTTACTGGGGAGAAAAGCCATTTAAATAGCAGTTTATCCCAACAGAGGGATAGAGGACAGGAGTGAGGCAAAGGAATTATGTTATGGCCTTGTTCCCCCTATTTACCTCCCTAAAACCAGAGATGTTATCGTATCTCAGAAAAGGGTAAAAGCTGGGGACACAGGCATAAAGTGTATGTCTGTTCATTGTAGGGGCTATGGAGCTCAAACTGTCTCAGGACACTGAGTTATTTGGGGGAAAATTGTCCCTGAAGCAACTGCTTTGCTTTCACCATGTAATTTTCCACATCCATTGGGAATGCAGCTGTCTTCCTCACCTTTGTGGAAGCAGACTTCTCTTTAATCACAATCTGACTGGGATCTACATTGAATGCATGGGTGGAAGCAAGGTCAGGAGAGGAATGTGATGTTGGTGAGGTATGGCTATAATCTGGAAAATTAATATGTCCACCACAAGTGCTGATAGAGTACATGGTGAAGGTATGACATTAGCATCTGATCCTTCTTTGGGAACTGGAAAGAAGCGTCTGTAGGCGGAGAGAAAATGGGTTGAGCACAGAGTAGGGACCTTGATTTTTAAAAACTAGGTGCATGAAGACGTGGCATATGTCACTAAAGACAATATGCACTGTTATCATTGCACCAGCAAGCTAATATTGTAATCCCTCCTCATAGGCTAAAAACCAGGCTTTTTTTTTTTTCTGTGTCTGTTAAATAAGGAAAAGTCTTCTGTATTTTAAGGAAGAAGATATATACAAATTCTGCATAACTTCTATCTGAATGGGTCTGTTCCACTCATATAAAGCTTTATTCATTTTTTTGTTTGTTTTGAAACAGAACATTAATTCCTTGTTTTAATCAACCGACCACTGCTTATGGTGGCTGATTCCAAAGCAGACATTTCTGCTTTAAAAAACATTTATATTTTATAATGGGATGTCTAACAGAAAATCAGGCATAAAAATGAAAATGGAATAACCAGCATGCAATGTCAGTGATTATTGAAAATGATTATTTTTTCACCATTCATTTACTGTGAATTCTATATTACTTCCTGAAGAGAAGAATTAATAACCCTGGACTGGATAAACATGCGTTTGAAAATTGCAACATAGAGAGCACCTTCAGAGTGGTTAGCCATGGGTTAATGTCTGTTACCAAGAAAGCATTTAGGCATTTACTGTGAAAATTAGGTCCCTAATTCCTGAGTGTCTTGAGCCGGGTTATTCTGTCACCACACAGCTCACATACATGGACAGCATCAGCTTCTGCAGGGACCTGTAGTCACAGGCTCCATTTACCTTTAACAAATGCTAGTGCTCAGTATTGTTACTGGTTTTGGTGTTGAATACACTGATGGTCAGAGCACTTGCCCAGGACAGAGAAGACCTGTGGACTCATTGGGAAGTAAGCCACCTTGATGGTGAGGCTGATTCTTGCGAAAGGCAGAAGGACTCTCGGAAAGAAAGCTGCAAACGAGGGATCTTATCTGGTAGCTAAATGCCCAAGTGTCCTAGTCATGGCCCCTCTTGAGTTCCCCAATGTTGAGTTATTCTCTTTCATCTTCAATGAGAGCAGTAGTTGAACACTCCTCTCTCGTGCTCATAATAAAATATACTCAGTGGGAAAAACAGTCTCATGGGAGGATAGCCGGGAGTGCAAGCCCAGTCAAGCCAGGAGATGAACCTGATCTTCCTCATCTCTGCACAAATTATTTGGCTTGTCGCACAAAAGTGGCCTTATTCACTCTATTGACAGTGTTTGGACAGTGAAAAAGGTCCTGCAAGCTGTAGATCCCGGTTGAGATGGAAGCTCATCCTCTATAACCGTAACTTGGGTGCATCAGATCCAGACAGATTTCAAATGCAATCCAGTGCCTAGCCTAGGCAGCTAACTATCAAATTCAAAGAGCCTCCTGCTCAGCGGTGCCGCTCTTCTGGGTTCCAGTCAAAAGTCATTCACTTCTGCCGATGTGCTCAGCCTAGGTTACTAAAACACAGGGCTGGGTTGTGCTCTAAAGGACTGAAAGTTTGTGTTACTGTGAAGAGCTTTTAGGCACCTGAGTCCTTTATTGGATAGTGCAAAAATTGCTACTTGGCATCATTAGGGATTGTTAGCTCCAGGCCCTTTATTGAGGTAATTCATTGAAAAACACAGACTATACTCTCAAGTCTCAAAAATAGACAAGAACACCTCCACACATACCCATATCTCCCACTGAAGATATTCTTCAAGAACTGGTGTCTTGCAAGTGATTTAAGTAAAGCCCGTTTTCCTTTTTAAGTTTCTCTACTGGTAGGATGCCATTACTCAAATGCTTAATTATTTAACCCGTTATACAAACTATAACGACTTGTAGTTCCAACCTATTACCAATAGATGGCAGTAGTAATTTGTGGATGCCCTTTTTTTTTCTGCTTAGACCTACCTATTTTTTTTCTAATTTGGGTGTTTTGACAACATTTTTATAATAGGTGTACACATGTGTGCATTTCCAAGTAAATAAGTGGCTAATTAAAGATTTTCATTTTTCACAACAAAATAGGGATGGGGGAAAAAACCCAAAATTTTGCAGGTATTTTAGAGAGAATAACTGGTTTCTTGCCAGTGAAGAATGCATAAATATTTCTGAGCTGCATCTGGTCTCAAGTTCATTTCAGACAGGTTTCATTTCTAGAGCAAGAATCTGCAAGAACTGTGTAGTACACTGGGGTACACATATAAGAGAATGGTATTTGCTTATAAGTATTGATCTAGAATATTAAAATCCATGTTTGCATGGAGTTCATATCTCTTTTTGAACTGGAAAATTGTATACAAGAGTGGATCTATAAAGTATATGGAGCTTATGGTGAAATTTAGAAAAAAAGACAGTCTGTGAATCTAGGTGTGTACCTTTACAGCTTTGTACCATTTTTCTACCTAATGTTACTTAAACAAAATAAGTTGTAGGCCTATATGCTGTCGATTAATGGGATTTTGGTTTATATGACAATAATGCTGCTTTCTATTGTCATTCTGTTTACAAAGAAGCAAGCAATCTTTTCCTACAAGGAGGTGGATTTCTGGTAACTAGAGGACACCTTTTCCACCTAATTAGGTGCAGATTTGTCTTTGTGTTCTTGCTTCTCATAACTGTGATATTTTGACTAGTAATTATAGATCTCCAAAAATTCAGGCTCCATAACATCAGCACCTTGTGAGACCCCTGTGAATCTATGAGTTCTATTTCTTTTAGGTAATTACTATTTACTATAAATCCTATTTTTTCCTCTGTACAAAAAAAAAAAAAGTCTCCTCATGCTCTACACCAGCCCTCACATTTTGATGTTATTTTCCAAGACTGATCTTTACATATAATGTAAAACTGAAAAAAAGGAATTTGTGGATAAGTGTTATTTAATTTAATTTAATTGTCATTTTAATCTGCAAGTTGGGCAGCAAATGAGCTCTAAGGTTAGCTATTTCGAGTATGATGGGAAGTTTGGATGGCGCTACTTTCTAACATTAAGAACCTCAAAAATTCTCTTGTGTTCATAAATCTTTCACTTCAGCATTTGCTTTGCTGTTAAGTTCCAGCAGTTTTCATTTCCATCAGTATTTTTCTGTGTGACAGCTGGTGTTTGAGTTTACAATTAGCAAGTGCTGTGCTTGAAAGTTGGCAAATTGTGGACAAGTCAAGAGGAATGGAATTTTAAGATTTAGTTGCCAGGTTTTTATATTGATTGTAGATTTGATGTACAGAATATGGAAGCAGACAATAAGATCCAAGCCAGTCATAAAATGTTGAAAATTAAAACACTTCAGTCTGAAGTGTGTTTTCCATCACTTGTTGAGTTTGATAATGAACAAGACCATTTCTGTTAAAATGTAAGTAGAAGTTTAAGTTACTGATGACACTCAGGGTATAATACTATGAGATTCAGACCTCTCTATAATGAGGAGGTTTCTGTACCCAAAACAGAGAAAGCAGCTCACCTTCTTGTCCTGTTAGGAGTATTCGCCTGTGCCAGCGTGAATAACATGATATAGGTCAAAGTAAAAAAGTTTATCAGATCAACATTTACTTGTGCTTTTTATTTTTGTTTGGATAATCATAGGGAGATTTTGTATTTGTGCTAATTAACGTATCAATAGTATGGTATTTTCAATCATAAATATTATAAAACCCTAAAATAGGCATCTGAAATCGGACCATTTAAAGATCATGACTTTTTTTTAAATTATACTTTAAATTCTTTGCTTTCTGAAACAATGAGATGTATACAATTATTTTATAATTATAGTACAGCCTGTTCGATAGAAATCTAAACACTTTGTTGTCTTCAGAATCTTTACACTAATGATTCTCCAGTTTCAACTACAGGTGTTGACAAACACATCTCCCTGGAAGAGTACGGCTTGTATTTTGTGTGCTTCCGTGAGATTCAGCAAGTGTATTTTGTCAGGACTGACTCTTAAGATACAAATGCAACAAATTCCAGTATTCTCACAAATTTTGGTCTTACTGGGAGAGGGAAGGGAAACTCATTCAACCACCTGCCTATCCAATTTGTCTTCCTCTGGGAGAGAAGCACTAAGTCAGTTCTGCTGCAGGAACACTCTGCTATATTTTACTCTGTTCTCTTCATTACTTATTCCTCCTCAGTGCAGTACCTCCTCCTGAAAAGGTGGGAGGAACTTGCAACTTCACTCCCCAGGCATCAAGAAAATGCTGTAGCATACCAGAAGAAGCAGAAGGACAGAACAGGCAGGTAAAATTAAATGAGGAGGAGGATCTGCTTTGCAAATTTGCTGTGAAAGTACAGGGCTGGGACAGAACTCATGCAGCATCTGACAGGATATGATTGATTTGAAATTTGGGTGGGTAGAAGTAATCTCTGTAAGCAATGAACTTTTGTGTGAGTAAGACCTATGACTGAGCCAGTGTTATCTTAATTAAATAAGCTTGGGAAAACAGCAACATGAGTTTTAAGGCCAGGACATTGGTTATGACTTGGGGACATAAAAAAATCTAGAATATAATCCTTGCAGAAAAAAAAAAAAACAAAACAAAAATCGGCAACCAGATAAACTGTCATTACTCATGACTTTTTGCCTTTTGGGGGTCAAAATAGCAAATTTATATGTACTTCTAATTGACCACAGCATTTCTGGAAACACTTATTTTAATAAAGGAGCAGTTTGATTCTACACGTGAGAGGTCTTTAATGTGATAATCCATGTGGTACAGGAAACAGTGATTACATAATGAAGTAGATGCTACTTCTATAAAATATA